>BDDC01000146.1:32930-52532 GCA_001662425.1 Chlamydomonas sphaeroides | reverse complement strand
CCCACAGCCCCTCAAACCCCCCCCCCGCCCGCCACACTCCTGCCTCCCCAATGCCCTGCCCGCTGCTCCACCTCCTGGGCCCGCCCTCGCTGGCGCCGCCCCGCCCGCACAGGCCACGACTCTTCCGTGGACACTATCAACGTGCGGCTGGAGGGCGGCACCATGACGACCCTGGGCGACTGGGTGCTGGAGACCTGCCTGCGCCTGTCGGGCGGCACCACCGGCACCCCCGACAAGGACTGGCGCCTGGCGCTCACCACGCCGCGCGTGGTCAGCTACGGGGGGCAGCGGCTGGAGCCCAAGGTCGGGAGAGGGGGAAGGCGCGGGATGCGGCAGCAGGAGGGGAAGGGCGCAGGGGCGGGGGCGCAGGGGCAGGGGTGCCGGCGAGACGGCGCGGGCGCGCGGGCTCGGGCTCGGGCCCGGTCGCGGTCCACACCCGCACACACGTGTACACACGGGTATATGTTGAATATTATGTACACACGCAGCCCTTTCACCACCCGACTGCCCGCCGCATGCCGCCTGCCGGCCTCCGTCTTCGCACAGGGCTTTACGACAGCGGGCGGCGCCAGCTCCCCATGCGTGTCGGCCGTCACCCCTGCCGCCCCCGCCCGCCCCGCCCGCCCCGCCCTCCGCATGCCCCGCCTCAGGTGCCGCTGCTGGAGTGGTGCCGCGCTCAGGCGGCGCAGCACGGGCTGCGCTCGCTGGCGCCCGGCTCGCGGCTGATGGTGTTCTGGTGGGACATGAAGCACAGCGAGCCCTGGAAGCGCCACTCGCTGGGCTCGACCTGGTGGCCCGCCGCCTACTGCGACACATACCGGCAGCACGGCGTGTGGTACGCGGCGGCGGTGCAGTCCTACGACGAGCGCAGCGGCAAGCTGCGGGTGCGGCGGAGGGGGCGGAGGGGGCTGGGAGGGTGCGTGTTCACAAATAGGTAACATCTAGTTAGCACGATGTGTGTATGGGGGGGCGCGGGGGAGTGGAGCGGACGGGTGGGGAGGGGCGGGGTGGGAACGGGTGACATGGCCTGCATCGTGTGGAGCTGCAACTGAGGGTGCGGCGGAGGAGCGGGGAGCGCGTGGGGCGGAGGGGGCGGGGAAGGGCAAACAGGCATCGGCCGAGGGAGGGGCTGGGGCGAGGTGGGGCCGGGCGGGATGGGGCCGGGCCGGGAAGGGCAACATGGCGCGGGCTGGGAAACGCGCGCAAAGCAGCGGCACGCAGGAGGCATGGGGACCCTGGGTGCCGGCCGCCGCATCGGCCGCAGGGGAGCCGGGGCCTGCCACGCGGGAAGTACGGATGCCGTACACACCGCACAATGTTGCCGGCTCGACATGCCGACATGCGCGCGCCGTGTGTGCTGCACGCATGCCGTACGTCGACGCCGCAGGTGCGGTACGAGTACAACGACGAGCCCGATGAGGCGGTGGAGTACGGCGAGCTGCTGCTGCCCATCAGCTTTGCGCACTTTGGCGCCGCGCCGCCGCTGGCGGGCACGCGCGCGCAGGCGCTGCCGCCGCCCTGGCGGCCGCCGCAGCCGGGGCCGGCACCGGCCGCCGGGGGCTCCCAGCAGCAGGGCGCGCCGGCGGCGGAGGAGGACGTGGACATGGACCGGCGGGAGGCGGCGCTGGCCGATGCGCTGGAGGACGAGGAGCCGGAGGGCCGGCAGCGCGGCCCCGGCAGCCGGCGGACGGTGTGTGTGGTTGACAGCAGCGAGGACGAGGACGGCGGCGGCGCCGGCCCCCGCGGCGGGCTGGCGCGGGGCGCGGCCAAGGCGGAGCCGGAGCCGGGGCCGCAGCCGGGCCCGGCGGCGGTCAAGGAGGGCAAGGCGGCGCGGTCAGAGCCGCCGCCGCTGGCGCAGCGCAACGGCGGCCAGGGCGCCGCGGGCGAGGGCAAGGCCAAGGCCAAGGCCAAGGACGCAAAGGAGCAGGCCCAGGGCGCCGACGGCAAGGCCAGCGGGGGCAAGGGCAGCAAGCGCAAGGGCGAGGACGCCGCCGCGGACGGAGGCGGGGGCATGGCGGAGCCAAGGTACGCGTGTGGGCCTGTGCGAGGCGGCGAGCAAGGGTCCACCGCGCAACCACTACCGCAACCGCTCATGCGGCGCGTGGCGCGCCCATTCCGCACTTCGCCGCAGCCCTCTCCTCCCTTGCCGAGCACCCTGCGGCCTGCCGCGCCTGCGCAGTGCGCACAAAAGAGCAACGAGTCTGCGCCTGCCCGCGCCACCCTCCGCACCCGCCCTGCCCTCCGCGCCCACAGCCCCAAGCGGGCCAAGGTGCGGCCCGACGCCAGCCCCAAGGCAGCCAAGGCCAGAAAGGCCGACGGCCCCGCGGCCGCCGCCGCGGCTGCGCCGGGCGACGACGGTGTTGGAATGCAGGCGCCGGAGGACGGCGGTGCGGCGCCGACGGCCAGCGACCACGGACGCCCAGCAGTGGAACCGGGGCCGGGGCCGGCTGCTGCCAAGCCGCCCAAGCCGGCAAAGAGCAAGGACGCGTCCGCAGCCCAGGACAAAGCGGCGGCCAAGGCAGCGGCCAAGCCGCCCAAACCGCCCAAGCCGCCGAAAGCAGCCGCGGCGGCCAAGGCAGGCAAGCCGGCTGCCGGGGGCGACACGGACGCCGCGGCCAAGGCCGCGGGGGAGCCGCCTCGCAAGCGCATGCGCAAGTCGGAGGGCGCCGACGGCGCCGCCGCCAAGGCGGCCAAGCACAAGCGCCAGTCGGCGCCGCCGGCCGCGGGCCGGCCCTCGCCGGCGCCTTCGCCCAGCGGCTCGCTGCTGCGGCAGGGCAGCGGCGGCCAGGCGCCGTCGCAGCAGGCGGGCGGTGAGGCTGGCCCCGGGCCTGGCCTGGAGCGGGACCTGCGGCTGGGCCCCACCAGCCGCATCCGGTGGCCGGGCAAGGGCCTCATGACGGGCCCGCAGGTGGGCGGTGGGCGGTGGGCGGTGGGCAGCAGGCGGGGGCCGGTGTGCGGAAGGCAGTGGCAGTCTCACGGCCGGGTGCTAGCACGGGCCGGCACCGCAACCCCCGCGCCATCCCTTCTTCTGCCCATGCCGACTGCACCGCCTCGCGCCCCTGCGCTGCCAGCCCCCACGCACCCGCCCCGCCGCACGCCGTCTCACGCAAACCCTTGCAACCTCTGTCCCCGCCCGCGGCGCAGCTGGAGGCGCTGGTGGCGGCGCCGCCCGCCTGCCCCCGCGCCATGCCGCTCAGCCTGCCCTTCGTGCTGGCGCTGGAGCGCCAAGCGGCCGAGGCGGCCACGGCAGCCGCCGGCGCTGCAGCGGGCGATGCAGGGGGCGACGCGCCGGGCGAGGACGGCAGCCCCGCGAGGGACGGGGGGCCCGAGGAGGAGGCGGAGGGGGAGGAGGCCGAGCAGTGGCAGCTGGGAGGCGCGGCCGCGGAGGCGCAGGCGTTCCAGGAGGAGGCGGCCGCGGACGTGGATGCGTTCTTCGACGCGATGGACGACTTTGGCGCCGGCCAGCCCGAGCAGTCGGAGCCGGGGCACGACGCTGGCGACGGCGCGGCAGGACAGGCGAGTCGCGCGTGCGCCCGGGGCCGGCGTCGTGCAGCGCGTTGCAGCATCGCCGTGCCTGCCTCTTATGTGACGGCGTCCCCCGACCGTGCTCTCCTGCACCCAGCTCGTTGCTCCTGACACTGGTGGCGTCCCACCCACCCGCCCCGCCCTGCCCTCGCCAACAGCAGCACGAGGCCGAGGCGGACGACCGGGACGGCGCGGCCGCGCCGAGCGCCGCCGAGCGCCGGCCAGCCGCGCTGCCGGAGGGCAGCGGGGCCGAGGCCCGCCCGCAGGCGGCCAGGCGGCGCAAGCCCAAGCCCGAGCCGCAACCCGGCACCGACCCCGAGCCCAAGCCCAAGCTCCCAAAGCCCAAGCCCGAGCCGCAACCCGGCACCAGCCCCGAGCCCAAGCCCAAGCTCCCAAAGCCCAAGACCGAGCCGCAACCCGGCACCGAGCCCGAGCCCAAGCCCAGCCCACGCAAGCGCGCATCCGCGGCCACGGCCCCCTCCACGGCCATGGTCCTGGGGGACTCCGCCGCCGCCGCCGCGCCCGCCGCCGGCCCCCTCGCCGCCGCCGGCAGCCCCGCCGACCGCGCAGTGCGCGTCTCCGGCGCCGCCGCCAGTCCGGGCGAGGCCGGCGAGGGCGACGGGCGCAACGCCGGCAACGGCGAGGACGAGGACGATGACAGCATTGGCGTGGGCCTGGACGAGCTGGGCGAGGTGGACGACGGGGCGTTGTTTGGGTTCGTGGACCGGGGCGAGTACGACGTAGCGGCGCCGCCGCCGGAGCGGCTGGCGGCGTACGAGCAGTTGGCTGCGGAGCGGGGGGCGGCGTGTGGTGGGGTGGGGCTGCTGGCGGATGGCGGCGGGGCTGGTCGCGCGGGGTCGTGAGGAGGGGGTGTGCTGGGGGCGGAGGCGCGATGTGGAGCGCGAGCGAGGAGAGGGGTTGGGGGTGTTGGGTAGGGCTTTTTGTGGACAAAGAATGAATTGGGATACACCTGACCCTCCGACGTGGGGTGTTGGTAGGGCTGGGAAGCGGGGTCGAGGCCTCGAGGGTAGGTGGGTTTGCTTGCAGCAGGGGTGCGGGTTAGGGGCGGCGGTGCATGGCGTGGCGCAGGATGAGGCGAGCTGGGTGCGCACGTGCATTGGGTGACCGGACAACGGGCGGCGGCTGAAGCTGATAAGAAGTAGCAGAAGGCCGGCGGTATCTGAAGCAGACATGCGACAGAAGACATGCGCATATGGACTCGCGGGAAATTTTGCCCTTGACGGACCCACCCTCCACTTACCCTGGCCAAAGTTGGTCCATGTGTCAACAAAGGAGCAGCTGGCCTGGACATCAAGTGCATATCGCGCTGTGACCAGGGGAGACTCCAGCCAGGCGGAGGCTGACCCTGCGGCAGCCTGCGGCAGGAAGGGGCGGGGAGGGGTACGGCATGCACGCCGGGCCTGAAGGCGCGCGACAGCTTCTCGCAGTTTGGCATCCGCTGTGTAATCACAGTTTCGCATCCGCTGCGTAGCCGCCACCATATAGCGCGGCATGCTGGCTGCCCTTGCTGCTGCTGCGACAATCACAACTGCCCGACGCTCGACTGGCGCATTCGCCACTTTGGGCCACGCACAGTGCTTCTGCAGATCACTACAATATCTACTTGCTGCAGCCAAGCGCCAGGGTAAACTTCCTTCGAGCACGCCCGCATCGTGCACAGCGCGACCTCTTCCAGCACGCAGCGCAACAGGCGAGCCGCGCACTGTGTGGATGGCAAGACATCACCTCGCACAGAGCTTGCAACACATGAGCCCGAGTCCGGGGCGTGCTTGGGTTTGCTCCACTCCGCGTATGCACGCAGGGGCCTGACCGGGGACACACGCACGAGCTCGGTGCCTGTTGCCGCAGCTCGACGCCGCCACAAATCAATCCGCCAAGCCTGCCTCCCCAACACATGATACCCACAGGCTTGGCGCCCAGCCGAGCTTCCCCCGGCCTCGCAAGTGCACCGCCTGCCGCCCGGGGCCTAGCGGCGGCGGCCTACACCCGTGCACCCGCAGCGGCTGCGGCGGCGCCCGGCCCGGGCGGGCACGTCGTGCTGGGCCCCGTCTCACGGATGTCGGTGCCCGTCACCATACCCCACACCTGGCAGGAGGTGCGCTGCCGCCTCTGCCGGGGCCAGCAGGCTGCCAGCCTCATGCGGCGGCGGCAACGTGCCGGTGCCTTGCAGTCGCTGGGCACCGCACCGGAGCCAACGGCCGGAAGCCAATGGCCGGAAGCCAATGGCCGGGAGCCGACGGCCGGAAGCCAACGGCCGGAAGCCAACGGCCGGAAGCCAACGGCCCGGAGCCAACGGCTCCGGCTCGTAGCACGGCCGACTGACCTCTGTATTGGATGACTCTGCGCCTCGTGCCGCTCCGTCGCCGACTTACGCTGTGGCCCCCGGGCCCCTCCGTGCTCGCTCTGCCGTCTGTACCTCTGCAGCTCAGGGACATTGTGGCACAGGGCGGTGATGTGCTGGTGCGTCCACCGGGGGCTGGGGTGGGGGGCGGGAGGGGCCAGGGGCAGCAACGCGGCAGCTGTGCACGGAGCCCGGGGAGGCCCAGCGGGGAGGCCCTTACGGAGAGCCGCGGGCGTCTGAGGACCGGGAGCCGACACACGTTGCCCCCTCCGGAGAGGAAGCTCAGTACCGGTATGGGCGCAGCATCCGGCGCGGCACGGCGGCTCTCGCGCGTGCCGGCGACCGCGCTGCCACTGGCTGGCCTCACCCAGCGCAGTCCCCGCACCAGCCAGCATCCCACCGCGGCCCGCAGCCGGTCCACTCCCTGCTGGCCTCCGCGGCTCCCCCAAACTCCCGCGCCGTTCGCTCCTACCTACCCGCCTGCCCCACAGGGCACGCTGGGCCGCAGCGAGGCCCAGCTGGCCACGTACCGGGCCTTCCGCGGCCAGCTGCTGGAGCGCTACTCGTCGACCGCGGTGCGTGGGGGGCAGGAGGGGCAGCACGGAGGGAGGCGGGTGGAAGGGGCAGCGGGCCGCGCGCCAACTGCTGCACCCCAGCTCCATGCGCATGCTACCGGTCCCGCCCTGCGTCCCTCCACCTCCCGTCACCGCCACCGCGCCCCCTGCCCTTTTGCTGTATGACCAGCGTGAAATTCAGAGAAAGGTACCTGAGAAAACCGCCCCTGCCCCGCCCCTGCCTGCCTGGCGCCTCAGGACTACCTGCGGTCCCGGCTGTTCGGGGCGCCCACTGTGGAGGGACCCGACGGCCGCCTGGCCGTGCCGCCGGGGGAGGCCGACCCCACCACACAGCAGGCAGGCGGCGGCGGGGTCTGTATGTGGGGCCAGCGACGGGGGCTCGGCATGGGGATGCGGCTGGTGCGGCAGTTTGCCGGTGCGATTGCTGAGGCGTGCGGGCGCCTAGCAGGCAGCGAGGAGCAGCGGCACGCGCCCGGGCGGAGTGGGGCGGGCGGGGGGGGGGCGGGCTCCTGCGGCGCATGAAGCGGCGCGCGGGTGCCGGGGCCGGGGCCGGGGGCCGGGGCCGGGGCCCGGCGGGCGGCACCGGAGGGCAGGGTCACCTTGCTGATGCCGTATGCGCCAACCGCGCCACAGCCCGAGGGGGCACCGCACACTGTGCCAACCTGAGGCGCCACGTCGCTGCCGCGCCTCGCAGCCGACGGCCCCGCCGCCGCCCCGCCGCGCCTCCGGCCACCGCCGCAGGCGCTTGTGATTGTGATGGAGAACGAGTTCCCCTACTTCTTTGACGCGCGGGACAACGTGACCCACATCAACATATGGTGCGGAGGCCTGAGTGCCGGTTGCGGCATGCTTCCGACTTGCGATGTCGGCATCATGGCTTAATAAGCCTGCGGCGTGTGTGCGGCGTGGGCCCCCACGGGCACGACCAGCGCCGCAAGGAACCTGTGCAATGCGGGGACGGCTGTAGCCCCCTGGGTCTGCTCCAGGCTGCTGCGGGACTGCCGCAGGAACCCTAACGAACCAGCTCGAGGTTTGTGGCGTGGTTGCGCCGGGGCCTTCAGCCTACAACCCAGGCACGAACCCGTGCACCAAGGATGCGACTGTCACCGGCCATGCGGCACATCTGCTGCCGTTCTTCTGTGCCAACCCACGTGTCGTTTGGGCGCCCCCAGGTGCTCGTCGCGGCCGCTGCCGGACTCGGCGGTGGAGCATATCATTGCGACGCGGCTGCCCGCTGACGAAGCTGTTTGGTTCGTCAACCCGCCGCAGTTCCAAAGCGTGCGCACGGTACGTGCCGCTGTGCCATTGGCCACGGGGACTGTGTGGGGCATTAGGTGGAGGGGACCGCTGAGCATTTGCTGTGAAGACGCGTCGATTCGAGGCTCGCCCGTTGGTCGCAGATATGGCACGCCCACGTGATGCTGCGCAACCTGAAGCCGGAGGCCAAGCTAGGCGCGCCAGGTGAGCGCAAGCGTGAGCTCCGCGCGAACCCTAGGCTGGGCGTGCGAGGGCGTGCCAGGGCGTGCCGCGGCGGGGCAACCGCGCCGACCAGTGGGTCCCGCGTGCCCACCTGTTTTCGATCGCAGGGCAGCCCGAGCCGATTGATGAGGTGTTGCTTGAGCGGGCACCGTAACGTTTTGCTGGAGCAAGCGGAAGATGAGTCACCGAAGCTGTCGAAGCTGTCGGGGGTCGGCACGGTCGGCGGTGCCGCTTAACGATGCGACGAATAGTCAAGGATGGTGATGAGCGCTTGACATGCACGTCGGGGTGTCGCGCTCTGGTGTGGCGCTCGCAAGTATGTGTCGCCCTAGGCTGAGTGGCCGTGCATGATGCTCAAGCCGAAGCAGCTAATATTATGCTCAATGATGCCTTGTTAACACTGGGCCAGCTTCCGGGAGCCAGCGACCGCGGCGCTGGAACCCAATGCTCCAGGCCTGCGACTGGCACAAAACCCTCGCGGCGCCATCATTGCCCTACTTCATTCTGCTCCTCATCCATACACGCATACGCTTTTCGCAAACGCAACCAAAGCAAATCAGTTGCCAACGACTCGACTCATAGAGACTTTGCCGATCCCTTCACTTCGGCGCAGCGTGTGCCAAATTTCTTGCTTCAGCTGAGCCTCCAGGTGCGGAAGTGGATGCGCCCTGGCGTCATTGCTGCCGGGCGCGGCTTCTATGGCAATGTCCTGCAGCTGCGCATGCAATCTCTAGAGCCCTCTTTGCTCGCGTCCTGCAGGCAGCTGCCTCAACCTTCAGCATGGCACCTCACAAGAGCGAACAGCACGCGCCCCTCGTTCCTGGCGGCAGCAACGCGGTGAGGGCTTCACGCGGCCGTTCGCGCATTCGCATGCGCCGCTTCGCGACCTTGCTGAACACCTCGTGCTGCCCTTGCAGGCGATGCTCCTGCGCATCGGCAGAAATGCTGCTGAGCTCGCAAGACCCTGCTTCACCGCCGGAGCGTCGCGGGTGCGTGAACAGTCGCCCCGCCGCCCACCCCGCGGCCCCACCGCCGCCCCACACCTGCCATACCGCAAGCTCCCTTCACCGCCCACACTCCACCCCTCCTTACGTTTCATCCAGCCTTCGTTTCCTGTCACCGACGAACGCGCGCTGATCACCTTTTGAAACCCGCTGTGCCCGCTCCCTCCCGCAGTCGACGCGCGCCCGCGCGACGCGCGCCCTGGGCATGCGCAAGCGCCGCGCGGTGGCCTCACCCCAATCGCCGCCCAGCCCCAACCAAGAGGCCGTCGTCAACCCACGGACCGGCAAGGTGGCGCTGGGGCCGTGGCTGGGCCCCTACGAGACCCACGGCGACGCCCTGAACGGCGGCCCGCTATTCTTGGACACCAAGGGCAACGTGGTCGCCGCCAAGGCCTCGCCCCTGCCGCTCGCGCCGCCCTCGCCGCCCGCGATGCACGTGGGCGGCCTCGCCAGCCCCAAGGCCGGCGCGGCGGCGGCGGCAGCGTCGCAGCAGCTGGCGGCGCTGGCCGGCAAGGCGGCGCAGCGCGCGGCGGCCGAGGAGGGCCGGCGGTGGCAGGCGCCCGAGCGGCAGCCGGTGCGGGAAAAGGCGCACGGCAGCGGGCGCTGCGCGGCCACGATGCGGACCATCAACCAGCCGCGCCGCGCGTGAGCGCGGCGGCGGTGGCGCGGCGTGGCGTGGCCAGCGCAGGCGCTGCGCGGCAGCGCCATTGTACATGACCCGGCGCTGCGGGGCGCCTGCGCTGCTCGGCCCGGCAGCCAATGAACAACCCTGATGACGAACGTAGAGTAGAGCGCACAGTGGACGTGCGTGTTTTGTGAGATGCACTTTGCGACGGCGCCAGCTTTGCAGGAGGCCGCATTGGGCCGCGGCGGCGCGTTGGGCGTGTTTTGTACGGTAGACTTTGTAAAGGCGAGCGGCTGCCATCGCTTCGGCTGCCGTTGCAGCTGGGGCGGTGACGGCGGCGCTCGCGCGCATGGATGCCCTGGTTGTTTGTTGTCGCTGCATCCTTGCCGACCCGCTGTAGAATGGTATGCATGGTGCGGGCTGGTGTCCCAAGCACAGGCGTTGGGGCGGCCGCCGAGGGTGGCTGTGTGTTTCTGTACACCTGCTGTTCGACTGAACGCGGCGCTGACATGGCAGGCAGCGCGCGTGTTGTGGGCTTGTTGCGCCCTGAGAGGTGCTTGCATTCAAGTTCGCTGGGCGCCCGTTCGTGTGCCGAGTGTACGGCCGGCACACGCGCTGGTCCAGAGAGTGCGTCGCTGCACGGGGCGAGAGTCCATACAAATGAAGTCTGGTGTGGCACGTTGCCAGTCTAGTTCTGCGCGTGTCTAGTCAAGGCCGGCACTGCGGCCTAGTATACTTGTAAAATAGGCGTCTGGCCCCCTACCGCTCCCGTACCGTGGCTACGCGCCGTCTCCCCTGCGTCCCGCTTCAACACGTGGTGCCATCACAGTGGATCCCACAACCCCAGGGGTACTGTCCGCGCTGCACCGCCCGATGAATACCGCATCCGTCTTCTCGTCACATGGCGAACCGCACGCTCATTTGCACTTGGGCCCCGCCGGCCGGCCCAATAGCGAGCATGCGCAAGTGATGCCTGTTCAGCTGTCCTCGGGCCATGGCCACGTCTTCCTGCTAGCGGCCGCGTGCATTGCATGCGGCCGCCCTAGCTGTATGCGACCCGCGATGGAGGCGCCGCAACGCCCTAGGTCCTCACTTTGACCGACTGCCGCCACCCGGTGTGCCCCACCCAGGGGTCACCCCTGCCCCCACACCAACATGCGCCCCGCAGTGTGCATGAGCGCGCATCAGCCCACCGCTGCGCATACCCAGTCACGACGCCCTACCAGTCACTCCGCCCGCGCCTCTGCGCAGGCATCAAGCCCTTGCCACGGCCTGTCAGAGCCCTGTCAGCGCCCTTCGCGCCGGCCATGGCTGTGCCCCTCACTGCGGCCCGCCGGCGCCGGCGCCAGCGGGTTCGGCGGCGGCGGGTACGGCCCGCTGGCCCCCAGCCCCAGCTGCTGCATCGCCGGCGGCAGCGCGTCCAGCGCCGCGGCAACCGCCGACGCCGCCGCCGGCGCCGGCCCACTGGGAGCGCCCAGGCCGCCGAGCTGTAGAGCCGGTACGCCCGCGCGCGGCGCCGCCGGAGGCGCCGCGAACGCTCCCGCCGGCTGCGGCCCCGCTGCGGCGGCCGGCGGCGCGGGCGCGTCCACGACGCGGCCCTTGAACTCCTCAAACTCCCTCTTGATGGTGCGTATGGTGCTGCCCAACAGCTGCCGGTGCTCGTCGCTGCGCTGCAGCTGCTCCCTGCAGGATGGCGCGGTGCGGCACGGTGCCTCAGGGCAAAGGGGTTGCGGCAGGCAGGGGACGTGATCCGGCGCGGTGCTGCCGGTATCACCGCACGTTGGGCGGCCGTAGGCGGTGGCGCGGCTGCCTCCCACTCGGACAGTTGACGCACGACACGCAAGCGGCCGCATTGATACATAGCACACCCACGCCTCAGGGCCCCCAGGTCCCACGCACCGGAGTTGCTGGTTGGCGGCCTCCGCGCTGCGCAGCCGCTCGCGCAGCACCGCCAGCTCCTCGCTCTGCGGCACAGGTCCAGCGGCACATGCGGGAGCTTAGCAAAACATGTGCGTGTGTCTGCGTCTGACCAAGGCCCAGGGAAGTGCACCCCGCCGGTGCCCTGTCGCTTTGCGCACACATGCTTGCGAGTCGGCGGGGCTCAATGTCGTGCACATACCGTCGCTTGGCCCGGCCGCTCAGCCCTGGGCGCACCTGCTTTGCTGCCCGCGCCGCCTGCTCCTTGGCGTCCGCGGCGTGCTGCGTCACGTCCTGCAGCGCTGACTGCAGCATGGTGGTCAGGTCCGCATCTGGTGGGGACGCCACATGGAGAGCGTTGGCAGCACAGGGCAGGGGAGGATACGCTCGGGGCGCTGGCGTGACACCACGGCGCATTGCGGTGGTTTGTGCCACGCGGCCTTCCGCGGCTGGCGCCGCTCCGGCTCTGTTTGGCCTTCTGCCCTGCCACCTCTGCTCGACATCTTGCCGACAAGACGGCGGACCGACAGCCCAAAAACGAAGCCTGCTTCGCCAGCAACCCCGCCCGGCCCCACGACGCTTGTTCGGATCTCTGCAAATCAGCCTCGGACAGGTGGCCGACGCCTCTCCCGCCTGGCCGCCCAGGGCTGCACACCCACCTCGTTTGCTCCGTGCCAACATGTCCTCGAGCCCCGACAGAGAGAAGGCTGCGGAGGCGGCAAGCGGGCAAGCGCGGCGTGATGCAAGCACCCTAAGGGCAGCGTCGCGTCTCGCGCAAGGCCGCCACCTCGTCCTGGCCTGCATCAGTCCGCCCCAGCCCAAGCCGAGCCCTCGACCCACTTGAGCCGCGGATCATGACGCCTATGTGCTCCACGGAGTGCGGGATGGTGCCGCCCTCGAGCGGCCGCAGCTCGAAGAGCGATAGCTCGCAGGGGTCGACGCCCAGCTGGCCCGCGCAGCGCTCCGTCACGTGCGCCGCAGAGCTGCACGGCGCCTCGTCCTCCTCTGCCGCATCCTCCTCCCCCTCGCCTGCTACTGCCGCGCCTGCGCCAGCATCGTCACGCTGCCGCTGGCGGCTGGCGCCGACGGCCGGCCCACGGTCATGGCCAGGCAGCAGGAAGGCTGAGGATATGAGGTCCACTTGCAAGTCATTACCGGCCGGCTGGCCGACCGGTGCGGCGCCGGCTGCGGTGGATGGGTGGAAGTGGCTATGCGCGCCGGGCGCAGAAAGGCCGCTGCGATGCGGCCCCCGGCCCAGCACCGGTGTAGACGCGGCGCTGACAACGGGAGACGCCGATGCCGGGTTGGCTAGGTGCAGCATGGGCGGCTTGAGCGGCGAGCGGCGCGGCTGGCCGCCGCGCGGGGCGTCTTCCGCTGTGACCGCTGTCCGTATGGGCGCGAGCCCCAGTGCTAGTGCCGGAACGGCAGGCCGGCCCCGCGACGAGCTTTCTGGCAAGTATGTTGGCTCCGAGCGCATCCCCGTCAGCCCTTCGGCTTCCTGGTCAGCGGAATGGCCATGGTCATCGGGCTGGGCTGCCGGCAGCTTGAGCCCAGGCACCACGCCTAGCGCGAACCTAGAGGCGCCTGGTGGCGGCCCTCTAGATGTTGGAGGAGGCTCGTCATACTGGGGCTCGTAGCGGCCGTTCGCGGGACCCGACAGCGACAAGGGCACGTCGTCCAGGTCCTCATCATTGTAACCATCCTCATCCGAGCTAGACATAGCTAATTGGAGCTCGGTGCACCGCGAGTTGCTGGTCTTGTCTCAAGTCTTTGTGCGCGTTTGCGCAAATAGCTCTTCCAGGATTTGCGTACAAGTGCTATATATGTGGTTACTTGCTAGCAGTGAGCCTGTAGGCCGAAAGCAGTCGGCTCCAGAGAGGTTGACCAGTTCTCATGTGCGACTTGCACGCTCAAAAACACCTCTAGTCGCCCTCATACACATCGTTGCCTAAAGTATGCCCAGCAGATCCAACGGGACCATTGCGATACTGTAAACACAACATGCTGCCACACATGCGCACATGCCACGGCAACGCCTCACGGCGACGTTGATGGTGTAGCCAACCACGGAGGGACAAACGTCGCGCGGGGAGTTCAGGGGAGAGAGGTGTGCAGTGGGCCAGCAAGGACCGGTGGGAGTCGGTGGGCACGGTCCGGCTGAGCGCGGCGCAGCGCGGCAGCAACCCTGGTGACGGCCCCACCAGCTTACCACAACACTACTACTGACCGGTGAGCGGGTTGCCGTTGCCTCCCTCACCCACCTCGGAGGCTGTGGTGAACCCCAATCAGGAAGCCGTTGCCCCTGCGAGGCCGCAGGTGGACGAACATGATGAGGGAAGAGACTAGAGTTATGAATGAGGGAGGCCGGAGGTGGTTCGCATTTCTTTGATTTTTGCTGTGGGCCGTAATCCATGGGCGCCGGATACCGTGCTTCCTCCGCGTACTTGCACTTGTTATGGCAGGGGTCAGCAGTCAGCAGGTGTTGGCAAGAGTGCCGTGCCGTGCTGCTGTGCAACGACACCCGGCGACCCGGGCTCCCGGGCTGGCGTCAGGGGCAGAGATGAAGCGCGGACCACGAGCCAAGTGCTCACCAGGGCCAGCCAGGGCCCCTTGCGCCTCTGAGCTCAGGACGCCCCAGCGCCAACCGTATATTGGTATTGTGACGTGCATCGGGGAGAGTACGTTGGCTCCGAGCGCATCCCCGTCAGCCCCTCGGCTCCCTGGTCAGACAAACTTTAGATTGGGGTAACTTCAGGTAACTGACTGGGAGCGAGGTCATTGTGCAACGATCACCATCCTGGCTGCCGCCCAGGCCCAGCTCTGTCGGCTCGCCCCCGTAGGGGCGCGAGACGTACCGGTCGGGGTCTTCAACGAGGACGACAATTTTCTGGGTGTCCTCTTTTTGGGGCGAGCCATGCACCCATGCGCAGCTGGGGAGGTTTCACCTTTTCCCAATTGGCCGTTAGGACAGGGTCACCGGGGTGATTGCAAAGGCAAGCAAACAGCGGCCGTGAAACGCGTTGCTTTACAAGCAACGCCGGCGGGCGACAAGAGCGCCAGTGTGCTGTCGCCGCGTGCCTACCGCACTAGGGCCGAGCTCACCCACGCCCCGCCCACGTCAGGTTCATGCTCCATTGCTGCGCGCTCCAACACTTCACACCGCCATCTCGGCATACACGCGCTCAGGAGGTCACGGATGGGTAGCATACGGCAGCGCAAGAAACGATAAAGAAGGGCATCACTGCGGCCCAGTCACTCTGCCCCTAGCCCTCACACGCCCTGGCCTGCGCACTGCACACACCCGCGGCGATGGCCGCACCTGACCCCACAATCCTCGCTCATCAGCCCACGCCCCGACCTCCTTGCCCTACCCTCTACACCACCCACGGCATTCGCAGCCGCCCATACGTAGCCACCCTGTCAACGCCTCGCACCCTACCCACTTTACGTGCCTACTCTGCCCGTGCCTCGCACCCTGCCCGCCTGACTGCTGACCCCACATTCCGGCAGGCGCATGCGCACATACATCCCCGCATACGCCGCGCCGCAGTACGGCATGCGCCAGCTTGCTCGCTCCCGGCAATGCTTGTGCGTCCCTAACCGTGTCTACGAACCGCAGCCCGCCGGCCGCGACGTGGCGCGAGTGCCTGCCGGGACGGAGCTGCGTCCGCGTCACGACGCCGCCCCCCGGCGAGCGAGCCCACGTTTCGCCAGCGCGCCCAGCCACGATACGTGCGTACACCCTAACCCGCAGCACCCGGCATCCGCCTGGCGGCGGCGCGCGGTGCGGCAGGCCGCAACAGCCCCGCAGCAGGCAGGGGCTCCGGCTGGCCAGCGCCGGCGGGGCCAGGGCTTGCGGGTGTCCGCAAACTCAGCGAAGCCGCAGCTCTGGTGGTGCTGAGGACGGGACGCGGCGGGCCCTGCGCGCCAGCCCCCGTCAGCGTCGCACGCAGCTGAGTCTGCCACCGCGCCGGCGCGCTGCGCCGCCCAGGCTCCAACGCTGCCGCTATCAGCAGGCGTCGTTCCCGGGCAGCCCCAGGGGCTTCCTCTCGCCATGCTCGCCAGCTCGCGGGTGCGGGCGCCTCGCTGCCTACTTGAAGTCGGCAGGCAGCGTGGCGGGCGTAAAGAAGTCGCGGCGCAGCTCCTCCACCGACACAAACTGGACCTGGGGAGGGGCGGGGGCGCGGGAGGGGTTCAGTGGGGGCCCCAGGGCACGCTGGGCGTGGCTGCGCGCAGCAAGACCAGGACAGCCGGCATGTTTCGTGCACCTTACCAACCAACATGAAACCTTCCGACCACACCGCCTGCTGCTTCGGGCTCATCCTGCCCCGATGCCTGAGTCCTAGATAGGCCTCCGTCCCAGGACCCCGGACCCCTCCGCCGCACCCCGAGCCCCCACCCTTCCACTGCACGTGCCTCCTCGTCTCCCATGCCGTGTCTCCAAACCCCACCCACCAGCGCCGCATACTTCCGCATCAGCGGCTTGATGACCTCCCAGGCGGGGAAGAACACCCACGGTGCCTCCACGAACAGCACCTGGGGAGGCGTGGAGCCCGGGTTGCAAGGCCGTGCAACTCGTACGGCGGCGTGCGGGTTAAGGCGGCGTGCGGCCTTCCGCCCCTCCTTCACCCCCAAAAGGACCGCACCTGGCTCACGCGACGCGGGTAGAACTCGAAAAATGCCTCCACCTGTTGGCGGCCGAGCGATAGGTGCAGGCGGTGAGGGGAGCGGGCGCGTAAAGCGAGGTCCGGAGGCACGCCGCGGGAAGTAGGGCTGCGGCGCCAGGGGCCTGTAGCAACGGCTCCCATGTACCCTGCGGCACCACTGCTAGCGAACACGGCATTACCCCAGGATCGTGGCTGCTTCACCACAGCTCTCCGCGGCCACCTGCCCTGCCGTCCCGCATCTCCGCGCCATTGGGCCCATGCCCTTGGGCCGACAGCCCCACCCCCGCCAGGCGCCAACTCCGCCACCGCAGTCGTGCGCCTCGCCCAGCAACCAACCCCGTGGCCCTACCCTGCCACCAATACCGTGCGTCTCGCCCCACGCGTGGCTCAACTGTGCGCCCTGTTCCCCACCCCACCATGAAGGCCGCAAACTGGAAGTCCGCGTTGGCCGAAAAATTGAATCCGCGCAGGTCGAAGATGCCCACAATCTGCTCGCCGTCCGGCGGCAGCTGCGAGATGGCGGTGTCGATCAGGTATGCCGCGAGCCGCTTGCTGTCCGCGATGGGGTACTCGCCTACGGTGTGTGGGCGGTGTGGGCGGTACGGGGGTGGGGTGAGGCGAGGTATGGCGGGGCGGCGCGTGTGGCGCGGCGCGCGGGTTGACTGTTGGGCTGTGTACGATACCACGGCTGCTGGCCGCGTGGCGGACAGTTCTTGGAGCTGAGCAGGGAGGAGCCTGGAGCCGGGCCGCAGCCGATCTGTGGCCCCGCATAACGGCGTGGCGGGTACCAGCATGCCCCCCCTCCCCCCGAGCCAGGCTCGGGTACCAGCGCTGCGGCACGCTGGCTGGAACCCACGCCCGGACACCCGCGCCATTACGCTCGCCCGCTGCCCCGGCCTGCCGCGCACCCGTCTTGTGCAGCCGCGTGCGGATGACTATGGCGGGCCTGCCGTACTTGTCGGGCGAGCTGTGCACGTAGGCCTTGCCGCTGGCGAGCTCGCGAGCCACCATGGCGGGGGTGGTGGACTGGGGCCTGTCCGGGGGAGATGGAGGGACGAGGCGTGGGCGGTACGTGCGTGGGTTTGGGGAAGAGGTAGGGAGGGACGGAGCACCGTGGAAAGAGAGCAATTGAGTGTGGTACGCAACGCCGCAGAACGCCGAGCGGGGTGAACGGGAGCGTGAGGCGGGGTGGTACGGCCCGCGGTGCGGTAAGCGCAACAGGGCGCAACGATGGAGGGCTGAGGACGACGCCTGGCTGGCGTGGACCAGACCATGCGCATCAGTGCATTGAGTCCAACGGTAATGTGATAGGAGTGAATGGGGCCGTGGCCCTTCCAAGGGGCTCTGGTGCAGCGCATCGTGGCCCGCGGGCGCACACCCGCGCAACGCCAAACACCCCTGAGGCGCACGCAGCACGGCTGCCGCGCTGCTGGTGCAGCGGGCCTCGAAGAGATTTATGTGCTGCAGGGGAAGGCTGGAGGTGCGGGCGGCGGCACTGCTCACTGGAAGGTGTTGCGCCAGCGGAGCATACTGCGCAGCTTCTCCTCCGCCTCGTCGACGTCGAAATACCGGTCACGCAGGTACCATTTGAGCGTCCCGTCCTCCGGTACTGCTGCGTCCTTGCTGAAGCGTTGCTTCAGGCTGGCCAGCGCCTGCACGGACAGCCAACGCTAGGTCGCACTCGTGTGGCGACCGGGCATCATGGGGCACGCCACGGCGCTGCCCACCTCCAGCTGCTTGGGCGACTCCGTCCACGGCTCCGTCCGCAATCCAGGAGGCGAGGACAAGCTGGTTGTGGTGACGGCTGGCTCCACGGCGCGCAACACACGAGCGGTCCGGCGCGCTTGAGGGTCGTGCACAAAGGGCACACGTCTCCCTACGCATAGGCGCTTGTGTGGGCATCTTGTGCCGAATTGGGCTGCCTGGTGAAGCGCGCCCATGGCTTTAGAAGGAATTGCAAAGGATGCCCAACAACAACAAAACTAGCAGCCCTGATAGAGTAGGGTTGTACGTGTGAAATTGTCGAGTGCAGAGGTGCTCGCTTGGTTTACTTTTGCTGGTTCCAGGCGTCTGATGCTTGCACGGCGACTCTGTCAACGGACCCCCACAAAGCTTACCAGAAGAACGAAACAGCATGTACACACATATGATACAGTAAAGCTCACTCGCGCGCTTTCGTCTCGACAGCCGCTACCTCGGGCATGCTCCCGACACACGCCTCGCCGACTTCGCGTCGAGCCACCAGCTCTTGATGCCGCAGCTGGCGGCGCATCGTAACAGCTATGCTGTCGCAAGAAATGGGGAGCGGCTACCTGCGAGTGGTGCAGACAGGGTTGCAGATGCTGTCGGTCCTCGGGCTGGGCAGGCTGGCCGCCGCCAGGGGGCTGTTCGAGCCCGCGCCCACCTGCCGGCTGCTTAACCGCTTCGTGGTGATGGTATGTTTGCCGGCGCTGCAATTTTGGCTCCTAGCCGTTAAAACCGACATGAGGAACATGGAGGTGAGGGGGCCGTACCCGTGCCGCGTGTCACCACCCCTACCCTGCGCCACATAGATTGACGCAGCTCTACCCCTGCCCTAACCGTGCATTCCCACACATGGCCACATCACACGCAATGCTGCCGTCTGCTGGCGCTTAATAGCACTGGAGGTGCGCAGCCGACGTGCTGGAGCGACTGCTCGTGCGGGTAGCACACAGCGGCCTCGTCCGGCGCCGCCGCTGCCGCCCACAACCCTTGCGGCCCCACAGCCGCGCCCACGCCCACCTTTGCGCCCCTCTCCTTCTGTCAGAGCCGTGGGCGCCTTCATGCTGTGGACGCTGCTCGTGCAGCTCGGCTGCGCCGCCTGGGTGCTGCTGCTCGAGCGCGGCAGCCTTAGCAGGTAGGTGGGCGCGGTCGGCTGCCGGCCGCCACGTCGGGTCCCAACGCCCTGCGGTAGCCCTGGGCCGGCCGCATTCCCTACCCAGCACGGCATGATGTGCTACAACCAAGTCCGGGTTCGGGCCCACGGCCGTCCCGCGCTTGCCTGTACGGGCGCCTGTACGTGCCACACGAACCCTGCTGTCCCCAGGGGGCGCATGGGCTTCTTGACGCGACCTCAGGGGTCCACACGCGCTTGCCTGCTCCTAGCTCCTTTTCCAGGGCGGGCGTGCACTCCCTGACGCATGCCCAGGGCTCCCTGCACTGTCCCCAGGGCGGTCAACCATTCCCGAGCACACTCCTAGCGCACCCGCAATACGGGCAACTCCGGCCCCTGCCCCACGGCGTGATCAATTTCCCTCCCTCCCTTCCCCCCGGCACCAGGGTGGGCGTGCACTCGCTGGTGCTGGCAGCCAACAACACCGGCATCCTGGCGCCCGTGGTGCTGGAGGCGGCCGTGGGGCCCAGCGCCGCCGCCATCGGCATGCTGGCCACAATAGCGCTATACTTTCAGCAGCTGCCCGCCGCCATG
>BDDC01000146.1:1521-32581 GCA_001662425.1 Chlamydomonas sphaeroides | reverse complement strand
GGGGGGGGGGGGCCCCGCGGGTCGGCGGCCGCCGGCGGGCCGCTGGCGGCGGCGCATGGCGGGGCCGCGTGGGGCGGCGGAGGGAAGGCGGGTGCGGCTGGAGCGGGAGGCGGCGGCGAGCAGCAGGGAGAGTTGGAGGCGGGGGGCGCGGAGATGGAGCTGGCAGCGTCAGGGCGGCAGGCTTCGGGCGCGCAGCTGGCCAGGAGGAGCTCCGGCCCGCGTCTGGACGGGGAGGCGGCTGCGGCACTGGCGCTCGCGTCGGCGGCTTCGCAGCAACCCGCGCTGCGCGACGGAACCGGTGTGGCGGGCTCAGCGCCGCCGATACCCCGCGGCGGGGCCGAGGTGTACCGCAGCGCGGGAACGGTCACAGCAGCCGGCGGCCTGCCTGCCGCGCACGCTGCCGCAGCCGGCCACGACCTGCGGCACCGGGCGGCGGCGCACGCGGCCGCTGAGCCACGCGGCGCGCTGCCTCCCGTGCCTGGCTCCAGCCACGCCCGTGCAACACGCAGCCCTGGCCCCGCGACGCTGGGCTCGTATCCACCGCTGCCACCCGCGGGCGCGCAGCCGGCCCTCCTCGCCCCGGACGCCGGGCCTCACCAGCCAGCCGCTGCGGAGCACGCAGCCCTCCTGCACTCGGCCCCATGCCAAGCGGCGCCCTCAACACATGACCCAGCGGCGGCCGCGGGTGGCCCCGTGGAGCCCAGCCTGCGCCACGTGGCGGCCCTGGTGCTGTCCAATGCGCTCATGTGGACCACGGGGGCCGCCACGGCGGCCTCCATGTGCGGCCTGCGCGGCCTGCTGGACCCGGACGCGCCCTCGCACCTGCCCGCGCTGGGGTTCGTGGAAGGTAGGCGCGCAGGGCAGGGGCAGGAGCGCGTGCTAAGGGTGTGCGGTTGGGGTCACCAGGGCAAAGTCCTGGCTCGGCCGGTGGGCGAGCGCCATGCGTGTCATCGGCGCTTGACGTCTCGCCGAGCCCACGCTCCTTCAACACCCCACCCGACCCCAACCCCCCGGGCCCCTGCGTCCATGTGCGCTCCGCCTCAGGCACGCTCTCGTGGCTGGCACGCTGCTCCGTGCCCGTGTCGCTCTTCGCCATGGGCCTGTGGACCTGCGGCCGGCCGCTGGTGAGCCGCCAGGGCGCTCCCGCCATGGGCGCCTACCTGGCCGTCAAGCTGCTAGCGCTGCCCGCCCTCATGGTCTTTGTCAACAGCCTGCTGGGGCTGGGCGGGCGGCTGGGGCGGGCGCTGGTGGTGCTGACGTGCGTGCCGGTGGGCCAGATGGCCTTCGTGGTGAGCGAGCAGTACGGGCAGGGCGCCGAGGCGGTGGCGGGCGTGATGCAGGTAGGGCTGCTGGTCATGCTTCCGCACGTGGTGGCGGTCATGGCGGCGCTGCGGTGGCTGGGGCTGTACGAGGACGAGGGGGCGGGCGGAGCGCTGCTGCTGGCTGAGGAGAGCTAGAGGGATGGTGAGGGGGATGTGTGTGCCGGGAGCCGGGTCCAAGAGACGTGCGGGCTTTGGCCAGGTGCACGGCGGGAGCGAGTGCACGGCGTGGCCAGCGAGCGAGGGTGTACAGGCCGGAGCTGATTGAGGTCAAGCGACACACGCTGCCGGCAGGCTGGCGGAGTGCAACGACACAATGAATGAGGACGTGCGTGTTTACAACAAGGGTGCAGGACTGGAACGTTGCCGTTGGCGTACACTGAAAGCCTTGGGTGCCCAACCTTGCCGGCCCCTTCTGTTCCCTTACTCGGTCACCCCACCCCACGTCAGGGGGCCTCTTACCGCTGCCGCAATAGTATGGCATTACAAAACTTGGTGCGGACAGTGTGTTATAATCACGCACACGGTCAGGCACACGGTCAGGCGACCGGAAGCCATTAGCAGCTCGCCGGAACACCCATTGCACCGTTAGCACGTCCTAACGCGGCCACCTACCCCTGCGCCGTGCGTACCGTACTCATCACAGCACAGCTGACTTGATCGCTCGTCTACCCACGCCTAGGCAACCAAAACAAAGTAGCAAGATCACTGTGGGCCTAAAGCGGCCAGATAAGAAGATCACCAGTATGAAGCAGTTGCGGATCACGCCCCGGACCAAAGCGGCATTCCACTCCGTCGACCACGAGGTACACCAATCGATCACGTCTGCGCGGCAACACAGCAGTGCCGCTGCCTATACCCATGGAACCCTTGCAGGTACCTTTCTCAGCATGCATTTGTGTTCACTCGATTGACTCTCACCGACGTAGGCTCCGGTCACGTTTCTATCTTGCGCCACCCACAACCGCCACTGTGGCTGCGCGGGCGCAGCTAACACCAACATCCTGCTACATCTACCACGCTTTCTCCCATCCCTCATCTCCTGTCCTTGTCCTGGCTAAGTCCGAATCTCTGCATCCACTCTTGGAAATCGGGCGCTTCAGAGGCCGTCCTGATCACTCGTACAGCTCGGCATCGCTCTCCTCCGAGAGATCGTCGTCGTAATCGCCTTCGTCCCCCGCCTCGTCCTGCTCGCCCTCCTCGGGGATGGGCTCCATCTCCATCGCCTGCGGCCCCGGCGGCGCAGCTGCGGCATCACCACCGGCCGCCGCGTCTGCCGCTGCCAGCGCCGCCGCGGCCGCTTGCACGCGCTCGTTGAGCCCTGGTGCCTCCTCCTGCTGCCGCCGCGCCAGGGCGTCCACGTGGATGGCGGCCCAGTTGGCCAGGGCCGCCGCCTCCATGTACGTCAGAACCGCCGTCACCTGGTCCTCAGCCGCCGGAGCTACGCCAGGAAGTGGCGGGGGAATGAGCGGCGCTCCACCCACGCCGCCGCCCATGACCTGCCCCCAGGCCGCCGCCAGAAAGTCGTTGCCCCCGCCGTCGGCAGCACCGGCATCGCCAGCCGGCACCGCTGCGGGAACAATCGCGCCGGCGCCCAGCGGGCCCTCGATGGCGGGCGGCGCGTTGGGGTTAGCAGGCGCCGCGCCGGGCATGGCGATTGCGGCGGCTGCGAACCAGGCTGCCGAGTCCAGCGCCGGCGCCTGGGGCGGCGAAGGACCGAGCAGCTTGGCCGCAAGGCGCGCGATGGGCCCCTGAGCGGGCGTGACGCCGGGCGGCATGATGTCCATATGCTCCTTGCGCAGCGGCACCTCAACTCGCAGCTTGGGGGCCAGGAAGCTTGCGATGTGCAGAACGATGTCATAGGGTAGCTGGCCCAGCAGCCCGTCCTCCTCCGTCTGCGACGTGATGCTGGGCTCGGCCTTGGCGACGATGGTGGCGCGGCAGGGGCCATGCGCTGCGGCGTTGTGCTCGGCGTCGAGGCCTGCGGGGACAGGATGCAGGGGCCAGAAATCAGACAGGGTTGAGGGACGGCGATTGAAAGGAAGCATACGGCGCAGGATGACAACCCGGACCGTTGGCCGCTTGCTCACCGCGCCAGTGCCGAAGCAGGGCGCAGCAGGTGCTTGCTGCCTTCAAGGTATCATCGTCAAAGCCGGCGCCGCTGCTGCGCCGACGCTTCTCCGGTGTGCACGTGCCGTCGGTGCGGCACGCGCCGCCAGCGCTGCTGCGCCGGCTGGAAGCACGGCGCTGCGCGTGGTAGGCACGCAAGAGCTCCGACACCTCTAGGCCGAAAGCAGGCGCGCGCCGGCGGAAGTCAGAGGCGTGCGTGGTGGTGGACCAGGTAAGGAAGGGAGCCTCGACGATATCGACGAACTGGTTAGACAAGCTGGGGAAGGCGACCTTCGGCACATGGGTAGGGCGGAGGAGCACGCAACATAAGTTATGACGCCACCTGGTGCTTCCGCCGTCTCAGCGCGCACGCGCCTTCTACACACGTGTCCATGGCGACTGCGCAGTGATCCTTACCGGCAGGCCGTTGACGACCAGGTCGCCGTCGGCATGGTCCCGGCTGCGGAAGACCCATGGGTGCGAAAGGTATGTGTACAGCCTGTTGGGCGAGGGCACCACAGGTACGATGTCAGTCAGCAACCACACACGCGCTAGTAACCGCATAACAACGCTTTCCCTCTCTAACCCCAAACTTACAGCATGGTGCCACCTGGTCGAACGCTGCCATATGAAACCTCCTCGCCCTCGAAGTTGACCCTGGCGGCCGGTTCGACAGGCAGGGGCAGAGGTTCAGCGGGTAAGGTAGGTTTTGTCGGCGGAAGTGCTACGCGCAAGATCTCAAAGAACCTGGTCAAACATCTGTCATCGCGCGCACACAAGTCCGACCTTGCAGTTCGTCTCCGCATGCGGTTGGCAAAAAAGTTGGCAATTGCACGCCCCGCTCACCATAGCACCTCGACAGTGGATTTCGTCTTATTTGTGTACATCATGTTTACGCGAAACCTATGGGCGGAGAGCAGGTCCGCAAGCGTGTCAGCCACCGCATGCACTTGCCGACACCAGCAACCGCCGGTTTGCCAGGGTGCGAGCGATTGAGCAGGCTTGAGTATATCTACCATGAGTGAGCTCAGCGCCTCGGGTCGCCGCCTAGATGCGCAGAGCGGCGAGTAACGACTCACTTGCTGTTCAGGCTAGCAACCTTCTCCTCTGCGCCATCTGTGAACATCCATCGTCGTCGCTCAGGTGTAGGGCATGGAGCTGCTGGTGCTTCCATGGTAGAAGACGCCAGGCCCATAAATAAATGCAGGCCCGATTACCTCCCTCCCAGCTAGAACGAAGGCCCGGTGGCCGTGAGGTGCTCGGGAGCTGCCCAAAGTGATATAATTGTTTATTTGCAAGCAGCTGATTGCGTTTCCCGGCACACCTCTGTAGCGCCGGGCGACTGGATCCAAAATCCCATTTTCTCCCAGCTGTCACTCACTTTTTGCCAGGAAACGCAGCACCGCTTCACCGCTTTTTCGAGGGCAAGAGAGCCGTGGTTATCACGCGGTACGCCGGAAGCAGCTGCAGGGCTGCCGCGGACCCAACCACGCGCTCCAGCTCGGCATCCCCCTCCGCAAGCAGCCTTGGCATCGATACGCTCGATGGGGGGGACCTCAGCGCGGCCTCCTCCTCCTCGCGGCCCATGACTCCCACGACGCACATAGCCTCGCCGTCCGCGGCCGTCCCAACCAGCGCCCAGGTACCCAGGCCCTCCACGCTCTTGCCGCCGCCACCGCCTGGCTCGTGCGCCGGCAGGGCCGCGTCGTCCCCACAGTCCGCGCTGCCACCACGCTCGTTTGCGCGCAGGGCCTTCAGATAGCTCGCCAGGACCCTGGCCACCTCCCTCACAACCTCCTCGACCTCTGGGACCGCCAGCCCCATGAGGCTTGCTCCTGCGCCTTCGGGCGACGTCGCGGCTCCGATGGCATAGCGCTCAGCCACTTGACGTAGTCTTTGCTGTGCGCCCGCGTACCTGCGAAGTCAGCGCAGCATGCTTATACCGGTACTTTTGCGAGCATTATGCGCACGTGCAAGGGCGTGCGCAGCTTCCACGCGCACCCCTGGGCCCTGCGCCTTTGAATTCCTCAGGCCTGCCAACGACGGGGACCCACGCCCCCTCACCCGTGCCGCCTGATTGCGGCGTATGCCACTTGGCGGAGCGTGTCGCCACCGAAGCCGCGCAGCTGCGCCACCGCCGGACCGTGCCGCCCTGCGGGCGCCGGCAGCGTCGCTGCCGCGAGCAGCGCCTCATCGCTAAGCGGCCCAGTCGGCTGAGGCGGCCGAGGCGGGCCGCTGGCGGGGCTGCTGGCGTCATCCTCGCTCGCAGGTTGCCTGGCGCGACGCCACGAGCTGAGACGCAGCGCCAGGGCCCAAGGTGGCAGCCATCCGCCCAGCTGTTTGCGCATCTGGAGGCCGCGGGGTTCCGGCGCCACGCAGGGGTTGGGTCCGTCAGCGGGACTTTCTACTTCAGGACCAGCGTGGAAGTCAGCGGGGCTTGCAGCGCAAGGCCGGGCTATCGCCGCCCCAAGCACCAGCGGCCCACACCACCCGCCAACTCGTGCGCAGGCGGCTGGGATCCTCTAACCTGCTCCTGCTTGGCGCTCGCCACATCCGTCAGCAGAGAGGGCAGCGGCGCCAGGTCCGGCAGCAGGACCGTCTGCAGCGGCAGGTGGCACCACCACCAGGCAAGCCTAGCCTCCATGTGCGCGGCGTCACGAGCCATGAGCTTGTAGCCCACGCAACCCGGCAGCGGTGCTGAGCAGCATGTACCGTGCGCCAGTCACGAGCGTGTCTCAAAGCTGCAGCCCCGGCGCTCCAGCCGCAATCAGGGGCCTCCTCCCCTTTCCCCTTCCGCCGTGCCCGTCTGTACCTGGCGCGCGGCGGGGTCCAGCAGCATGCGCTCCCGGCTGTAGTGCCGCAGGAACAGGCCTCCGTCCGCCAGCTGCGGCGAGGCCACCAGGAAGGACCGGAACGAGGCGCGCACCTGCGGCCGGCCAGGGGCCGGCGACGCACCACATCAGGCAGCAGCTGCCATGCGGCGCCGTACCGGTTGCTGCAACAGCACGGCGCATGGTGCCGGCGATGGGCTGCGGCAGCTGGGTTTCGCTCTGACAATGCTAGGCGCGGGTAGGAGCACCCATGCGCAGCTCTACACCGTGCCCCCTGCCCCTTGCCCCGGGCCTGCGCGGCCGGTGGCCGCACCATGGGCGTCTGCCGCTCCGTGGAGGCCAGCGCGAAGTGGACCATGTGCAGCCAGAAGTGCGTCATGGTCTACGGCAGGAGCACCAGGGGGAGCGAGCAGGCGGGGAGCGCGGCAGCACAGGCGGTGTGTGCCAGGGCGTGTGCGTCGAGGAGGGGTCGCCCCCCCGGAAGGGCGTTATGGAAGACAGCCGTGTCCAGAGACGGACACCGCCGTCGCCACCATGGTATCTTCGACTAAGAGATGCGTTAAGCACCCCCGCTCAGAGCGGCCCTCATGGTACCCATCTCAGCGCGGCCCTTATGGTACCTCGCTCACCGCGTGAAAGGTGCGCCCCGGGCCGCCGCTTGGCCGCGCCGCCGCGGGCCCGTGGTCGATGTAGCGCTGGATGGCGGCAAAGGCGCGCTCGCTGCCCTGCCGCCACCCGTAGCGCACCAGGTACAGCCAGGCCAGGCGCAGGTGCGCGAAGTGGTCCCACCGCGCCAGGCTGCAGTCCTCCAGGGCTGCCAGGAAGGCGTCGTCGGTGTCGGCGGGGTCGGCCGGCTCCGACAGCCAGGCGGCCAGCCGCTCGGGGCCGGAGGGCGGGCCGGCGCGCGGCGCGGGGCTGGCGGGCGAGTGGTTGTGGAAGGAGGAGGAGGATGGGGTGGTGGTGCGGGCACGCCAGCCGGGCAGCGCGGACAGCAGCACATCGCGCACGCTGCGGTTGGGCCCGGGGGTGGCGGCGCCACTGGGGGCAGGAAATGGACCGGACCCGGCGTGGCTGCGGGCGCGGGCTCGGTCGATGGCCCCTGCGAGCCAGTCGAAGCCTTCGTGGATGCCGAACAGGCGCAGCGCCTGCAGATGCGGGAGCCGGAGTTCAACACAGCACGGGAAGCTAGGCGCTGACCGGCCGTCCCAGCCAACGGTATCGCCGGCGGCGGCGCTGTGTGCCATAAATGGCCCTCGAAAGACGAGCTCCTGACAGCGAACCCGGGAAATGCACGGACGCCACGGGCACTCACACAGGCCGGCTGCACGTGGATCTCTCGGTCCAAGCCCAGCCCGCCGCTGCATCCGCCAACGCTGCTGCCAGCATCAGCCGCGCCATCCTCCAGGTGGGGCCCGATGCTCGTCGTTGCGCTGCCGTCGTCGTCGGCGGCCTCGGCGCCCGGAGCGCGCTCGCGCCCGGGGTCGGCCGCTTGAAGCGAGGCTGACGGCTCGGGTCCTGCGCCGGCAGAGGTGCTGCCGCGGGCAACGCCCAGCTGCTGCGCCACCTCCACAGCCGACAGCGCGCTGGGCAGGTCCTGTGCGGGAGGTCGGGCCCCATTGCTCAAGGGGCAGAAGTACGCCTGCACCTGCTTCCTCGCGCCCGCAGGGCCCCAGCACAGCCCTACCTGCTTGTTGGCGAACACCAGCAGCGGTGCGCCACGCAGCGTGTCGTCCTGTGGCCCATGGTGGGCGGGGGCGGAGCGCGCGAGGAGGTGTCGCCACCTGGCAAGGTGCTGGGCGCGCCTTCTGGCTCAGCGCCAGCGTCGGGGCTCACACAGAGCACGGGGCCGGGCGCTGAGGCGCAAGGCAGTCACAGCAGGCTGGCAGCGTGTGGTCCTGGCGTGCCGGGCATCGAAGCTCAGGCGTGTCAAGCAGATGTTCAGCATTGTAACTTGAGGGGGCCTGTACCTGCAGAAACAGCTGCAGCTCCCGCCGGGCCTCCTCCAGACGGCCTTGGTCGTTGCTGTCAACCACAAAAACGATGGCCGAAGCTGGCATGGGTGAGACGGGCGAGGGAGCTTGTGTTCAGATGGCACAAGAACATGGGCTAGAACACCCGGCGCCGTCTTACATCCTGCGGTATAGTGCCTCCAGAGGGGACGTATCTTGGCACAGCCGCCGACGTCCCAAGCCTGAATTTTGAGACCGCGATGCTCAATGAACTCGACTGCGAAACCTACATACGGCATGGGCGAGAGCCGTGCGGTAGGTGCCGCAGGGCGGGCGTGTGCGTGTCGGCGCGTGGACTCTAGTACCGAAAGATAGCTCCTGTCGCGTTCCAGGTGCCGCACCTATCGTGGGGATGGCCAAGAAGGGCTCGCCGAGCTTGAGGCCGTAGAAGATGCTTGTCTTGCCCGCGGCGTCCAGGCCGAGGATAGTCAGCTGGCATGCCTGCGGCGGATGTCCACCCAACCAGCTGCACTTGTTTCGCAGCCATCCCAGCATACTGCGCGAGACGTCGCAGATGCCAAGCACTTGTCGTTGCTCTGAAGTCGTCGGGGGTAAGCGACGCAGTTTGCTGCCCTCATGTCACGCCAGTGAACTAGCAAGGAGACTCAATGAACGCATTCACGAGGAGCACACGCCAGATGCCTCGCCATTGGGCCCCTCGCGTTGCTGTCTGTACGGAAACGGTTGGGTGAAGCTGGATGTGCGTGTCGCGCCAGGTCGCGCCCCCTGCTGGTCGCGCCTTCTGGGCCCCGCTGCCCCGCACTCCCTCCCGCCCCTCCAGGCCCTCCCCTGGTGCATTCGCATCTGGTTCGCTCAGTATTATCAGCAGGAGGTTAGCGCCAGCCTCTGGGGTACCTGACGGCATATCCCTGTTCCTGCGTTATGGCGGAGGGCGACGCACCGAAGCTCAGGGGACAGGACCTGCCCCTACGCCACAAGCTGTGAAGCTTTGTGTGGGGCGCGCCAGGCCGGAAAGGTAGCTCAGTCGCTGGTCGCTCTCGTCCATCGAAAGATATGTCCCTTGAACCTTACGTGCGCCGTGCAGCATACGCTATTCGCAAAACCACAGTCGACACGATTATAGATAATATGTCTTCTGCACATTCATAGCTGAATTCCGGAAGCGACTTAGCGACTCGGGTTTGAACGCTCACTTCCAGCAGCAACTTAAAGACTATGCTCAGAACGAACTATTGATTAGCCCCGCTGATGATGCAGCGGAGAAAGTCGACTGTGTGGCTCGCGCTCATAGCCCTCGCGGCCCTGATTAGCGTCGGCGCCGGCAGGCAGGGCACAAACAACCCTCCACAGCAAGCTGCCGTAGACGGCTTGGAAGGTGGGAGCGCGTGCGCGGGGCGCCGCAGCGACGCCGGAAGCCTTTTGCGTCCCCAACGATTAGCTTGCACGCGCACGTATCAACCGATAGTACACGGGCCATATGAGTCGCAACCGGGCTGGCTACTAGGAATGACACAAGCTGATGCCACGACACCTGCAACAGTCCGCAACGGCGCAGCGATACGAGTCCGATGTGTGCCATTTTACTCTATGGCGTACCTTTATTGATATGTCCTGTCAAACGGAGGCAGCTGCCGCGTCCGGGCGCCGGTATGTCACGCCTCCATCACCACGCCTCCATAACCTGCTCTTCCGTCCCTACATCTTCCGCAGTCGCGGCCGCCCGGTCGCTGCTTTTTTCGCTTTTAGGTGGTGGCGCGGCATCAGACCCGGTGCTGCTGCAGGCGCTGATGCCGCTGGCCTCCGACCCGTGCCAGCCCTTCGGCGCGAGCTCGGGCGCCGTCCAGTTGGGCGGCCTGCAGTGGAACGGCACCTGCGGGCCGCAGCCAAAGCTCGAAATTTGGGATGAGGACGACCACTCCCTGGAGGACGGCTCCCAGCGTAGCGGCCCGTCGCGCCTGCCGGCCGACGTCGAGCTGCCCGCCTGCGAGTGGCGGTGGCTGTCTTGCCGCAACTGGCACATCGTGGCCGTGTAAGCTGCCGGCCCAGCGCCCCGCATCTTGCCCACCCTGAGCACCAAGGGACACGTAGTGTGCACGCTGCCGCCCCCTTTGCCGAGCCCCTCTTCGCCCTTCCGCCCCGTAGCGACCTGAGCTGCGCGGTCGGCATCAACGCCAGCACCGGGCTGTGTGCGGGCGGCTCGCACCCGCCGCTGCGCGGCTTCCTGCCCGCCACCGCGCCCGCGCTGTTCCGGCTCGAGTCGCTCAGCCTGGGCGGCAATGCGGGGCTGGTGGGCGGCCTGCCGCTGGGCGCCTGGCGGCCGCCTTGGGCCAGCCTGCGGGTGAGCCGGGGGCGTGGCCCCGGGACCGGGGCCTTCCATGGGTTGCGCGGTCTGGGCAGCAGACCCAGGAATAGGAGCAATGCGGCGGAGGGACTGCACCGCAAGATGACAAGCTGGGGCTGGGGCGCACCGTTGCGTGCGGGGTGGTGCGCCCTGGCGCCCGCGGCAGCATGCGAGGCACCCGGCGTCCCTGCACTCCTGCCCTGACCTCACCTTGCCGCCCCACTCCTGCCGCCCCTCCAGGTGCTCAACATGAGCCGCTGCGGCCTGGGTGGGCCCATGCCGCAGGACTGGTCGGCGCTGCCCTCGCTGCGGGTACGTGCGTGGTACGGGCTCGGTGCGGGAGCGACGGGACGGCAGGGCACGCGGAGCGCTGCAGGGCTGCGCCAGCGCGCGGCCACGCTCGCCGCCGGCCTCTTTCCCGTGCTGCCCCTGGCGGCTCTTCCTTCCCAACACAAACCGCCGCCACGCCCTGCCACCGCCTTCGCCCGCCCCACCTGGCAGATACTTGACCTGTCCGGCAACCGGCTCACCGGTGAGCGCCGCGATCCAGGGCTCCCCGTGTTACGCCCGCCGCGGTCGTAGAGCTGCGCGGCGCGCAGCCCTGGCACCCACAATGCAGCCATGCCGCATCCCGTTCCCGATCGTCACCCGCTCGCTGCGATGTATGCGCACACGCGCCCCCTCCTGCCCGCCTTGCCTCCGCCCCCCGCCCCCAGGCGCGCTGCCCGCCTCTCTGGGCGACTCTCTTGGTTGGCTGCAGTCGCTGACGCTGGCTGGCAACGGCGGCCTGGTGGGCTACCTGCCCGCGGCCTGGTCGGGGCTGGGCTCGCTGGAGCAACTGGACGTACGGGGCGTGTGCAAGTGAGCGGCCGGGTTGGGCTGGGGCCGGGTGGGGGTCCGGAGATGGCGCTACTGAGCGTCGCTGTTGGGTTTGGTACAGGGTTCGTGATGGCGTGGGCATTGGGACGGCGCAAGGATTGCCGCCGGTCCTTGGCTGCATTGCATGCAAGGCTGCCTAGCCCCGTAGCGGCTGCCACCTTCCCCCTGCCCCATTGCATCGGTCCTCCCCACCCGTGCCCCTGCCCGCTCCCTACCCCAGGCTGTGCGGGTCCACTGCCATGTTCCCGATGATGCAGTCTGCGCTAACGGACGGCTCCCACGTCGATGCGCGCTGCCGGCCCGACGAGTGCGACGGGCGGGTCAATGGCCTGCACGGCGTATTCCAGGGTGAGGCCGCGTGGCCTGCTGAGCGGCAGGGAGTCCCCAGGGGACAGAGGGTCGGTCGATCGGGCCGCAGCTTGTCTGCGAAGCTGCGGGATGGGTCCAGAGGATGACAGATTGCAGGGTGGGGGCGCGTAATCTCGCAGAGGAGGTTGGGGGCAAGCTTGGGGGCGCCCGCTACGGTGCACGCGGCCGCATGGTCCGGTCGCGAGGGCTGGGCTCCAGTCCGGGGCTGCCAGCGCCGAAGATGACCACCTCCCTGGTCTCCGGAGTCTCAGGGGAACAAAGGGTCGGTCGGGTGGGCGGCGGCCCGTCTGCCTGAAGATGGCCGCTTCCCTTGCCCCGTGTGCACTCGGCCCTCTAGCCGGCCGGCCTTCATCCCCATGCCGGCCTGCCCCGACACCCCGTGTCCCCTGCTGCCGCCCTCGACCCGCCAGGCGTGCTAGCGGGCCTGGCCTCAGTCCTGGGCCTGGCCTCCGCTTTGCTCATCCTGCGCCGCATGCGGCAGTGCGCCACCGTCCGCCGCCGCGCCGAACGCCGCCGCGCCGACGGCGCCGCCAGCGACGCCGGTGACGCCGAGGGCGGCGGCGCCCACAGGTCCACCGACGTGGCCCCCGACGCTGCGCGCCCGAGGCGGTCGCGCAGCCACCACCGGCGGCACAATGCAAAGCGTGCGGCGCACGCGGTGGCGATATTCAGTGTGGAGTTCTGGCCCGACGGGTCCGTGGGCTGGAATGTTGATGTCACTGGGCCACTGGGGCGCGCGCAGACAGAGCGGCGGCGGCAGGAGCAGCTCCAGCAGCAGCGGGAGCAGGCCCCTGCCACGGCCGCGCCGGGCGCATTGGCGCCGGCGGCCTTGGACGTCGCAGGCGACGGCGGGGAGGGCGCTGCCGCGGCCGCGGCCGCTCCGGACAGCGGCGGGGAAGGCGGTGGCACGGAAGCGCAGGTGGAGCTGCCGCCGCCGCCGCAGATCAGCGTGACGGAGGCGATTGTGAGGGAGCAGGCGGCCCGGGCAGTGGCCAAGGAGGCGGCGGAGCAGGCGGCGCGCCGGGAGGCCGTCATTGCTGCCTCCCGGCCGCCGGACGCCGTGTTCCTACAGCCCGACGAGTGGGAGGTGTGTCTAGGCCGGCGGCTGGTTCCGGGCGAGGACAGCATGGACGAGGGCGGCGTGGCAGCGGCGAGCGGCGACGCTGGCGAGGTCGCCAAGCCCGGGCTTGCGGGCACTGACGGCAGCGCAGGCGCTGCGGGCGGCATGGGAGGGGTAGGCTCCGGCTCCGGCGGCTCCGGAGTCGGAGTCGGCGGCCATCCTTGCGGGCGGCAGGGCGGCACAGGCTCGAGCATGACCGGAAGCAGCAGCAGCGGCAGCTTGCACAGCGGGGCGGGCAGCAGCGGGTCAGCCTCGGTCGGCTGCCCCGGGCAGGGCGTGGCCGGCAGCTCGGAGTCGGGCTCGGACCTGGGCCCCTCAGCGGCGCGGCCGCACCCGCTGCGGCCGGACGCGGACGCTCGGGAGCAGAATGAGCAGAATGCGCGGCAGTGGCGCAGCGCGGCGGGCGGCGAGGCAGGAGGTGGGGAGGACGCGGAGAGCCGCGGCCGGCAGCTCGCCGGCGAGCAGCCGGGCGCGGCGCCGCCGACCGCCGGCCCGTTGCCCACGGCGTTGGAGCGCCGGCCGCCGGTTGCGGCGCCGGCGGAGCTGGCGCCATGAATTGTCAGCAGCGAGGACAGCGCCAAAGTTTCTTCATCCCGGGCGGGCGCGGCGAGAACAAGGTTCTGAAGGATGTTGCGCGATGTGGGTCGATGTGGGTCGATGTGGGTCGGGCAGCACGGCAGCCGCGGCATTCATGGCTGTGACGTGATGTGATGTGATCCGGTACGGAAGCGCGCACGGAGGGTTGTCGACTGAGCGGAGCGGACCGCAGCGTCGGGGTCAGGTAGTTTGGAGTGCCGGGGGCCGGCGGGTGGCTTGTGCAGGCAAGCACGGGATGTGTGGGTGGCTTGGACAGGTGTCGACCAGTGTCTGCTGCCGGTGCCGCGGTGCCGGGATTGATGCAGCTACGTAGCAGTACAGGTGTGCGCGCCAGGGGGCTTGTGTGTTTCGGCACGGACCGGGATCGCGCCTGCAGTCGTGTCCGTTTCGAGGTTCGTGCGGTTGCGTCTGTGGCACGTGCCGACTGCGATTGGGGCGAGGGCAACCGCGCTGTGCTGCCGCGCAATCCATTCCGTAGCCGTCGAAGAGTTTCGTTGCTTTTATTGTAGTTTGGACGTCCATGTTGTTGCTGTTGTCGTCGTCGTCGTTGTTGTTGAGTGGGGTTTCGTTGCCTCTGCTGAAAGCGCGCCCCAAGCCCTGTGGTGGCTGGCCCCACACCGGCAGGTGCGGACCCCCTGCCTGTCCCTGCCTTTGCTGCGGCCACGACGGCGGGCGCCGCAGTGCTTTCCGGGCGCGCTAGGGGTCGGGTATGGTACTCTGCATCGTACTGAGTCGATTGAAGAAGTCTCGCACGGCCGTAGCGGCCCAAATGCGTGATGTGGGTCGGGTGATATGTCTCCGGTGGCGCGTAGCGGCGGCACAGCGGGAGTGGCACGGCAGGGACATCCCCTGCATTGCACGCAAGGGGCGGCTCACTTCCTGGCCCCCGAGCATAGCCGCAGTGTGGAATCACAGCTGGGTGCGGCGCGATGCGAGGGACACAGCCGTCGGCTGCTGGCCTGTGCTCGCCTGGTGTGCATTTGCGTGTATACAAAGCTTGCTGAGTGTGTGGTCCGCAAGGAGTGCCCGTCGTGTCGCGGGCGGACGGCCCACGATTGCGGCTGCTGCCAGTTTCCCGTCATCACCAGTGCCAGTCTTGGCATCCAAGATGACCGTGTCTCGTGAGCCTCGTGTGGTAGGACGCTGTACTCTCGCGCGCGTGCGTATGCTCAGGCGGGATGCGACGATGTAGGCAGGGCAGTGTTGCTCGTTGGTCAAGTTGGGTCGGTGATGGCGGGCGCGGGTTGTTAGGGCCGTCGTGGGCGGCCGAAGTTCGAGCGGGCCGGTGCAACCAAACGAACACGAGAATGCATACGTAGCATGGTGTCCGGCGGCAACCCCGCATGTAATATCATGGTGCAGGCGGACATGGCGCCATGCCGTAATCGGGCAGGGGCCAAAAGCCCCGTGACGATTTTGCGGGTCGTGCGGGCATAACCGCGGATGACCAGAGGCCAATATAGGGGCCTTGTTTAACCAGGGTCGTTTATCTTTGCAAGTGCGGACGCGCGGGCAGTTCGTAACCAACCACATACTAGTTGCGCACTAGCTTCTGCAAACCCATACTCAACCCATACTACAGACTCGACTCGTTGCTAGGAAGCGCCAGCCGTGGGCCTGCTTAGCGCACCGACGCGCTTCACGATGGGGAACGCAGTTTACGCTCGCGGCTGCGCCATGGTCGTCCTGCTGGCGCTCGCTATGCGATGCGGCGCGCAGGTGTCCTCGCCGCTTGTTGGACAGGAGCCGCTACAAGGAGGACCGTCAGCAACGACCACAGTCACCGTGCGGTCGCTGCTGGAGCGCGTGACGTCGATAAACTCAGCCGATAACATCTATGATGTGAGACAGACTGCATCGCGGGGTAAATTGCTGGCGGCCAGTCCGCTAACCTTCCAACTCTCGTTCTCGCTCTTCCACCCCTCGCGTTCCACCTTTCTTGTAGGCAATCTGGTGGATCGTCCTGCAGTGGAACGACCCCAGCGCCGGTCCAGCCGTGGCGCAGCGCAGCGCTGAAGTGCTGGCGGGCGCAGGAGCGGCCCCCGTATGTGGCCGGCCCTGTGACAGCGGCGGGCTGCCCTCGGGCGGCTGCTGCGACACGCTATGGCTGCCGGGCATTGAGATGCCCAACCTGGTCGAGCTATCCGAGGCAAGCTCAGCTGCTGATCCGATGCGGAGCAGGCACCAGCTGGCCCCCGGCCACACCCGTCCGCCGCTGCGCCCGACTCACCACACCGCCCCTGCGCCCGCCTCTTCGCACCGCCGCCCGGTCCACAGTCCCAAGTGTTCCGCTACCGCATTAATGCCAACGCCAGCAGCGGCAGCGTCACGTGGAGCACCCGCGTGGTCGGCAGTTGGTGGGCGCCGGGTCACCAGCGCGGTGCAGACGGGGGCACGGGGAGCTGCGGCGGGTGCAGCCACACGGCACTGCACGGCAGGGTCGATGGGCGCTGCTGCCGCGCAGGGCGCACCAGGCACATGCACCTCGAGGGCTCGTGCCACCAACCACCAGCCCTGCTCACAACCGCCTGCCGCGCCGCTCTCAAACGCCAGGCTGTCGCCGTTCGACTTCCGCGCATACCCCTTCGACCACCAGGTACGGCACCGCACTGCAAGGCGCCAGCCCCCGGCCTCTCGCCTGACCTGGCCTTGCCCAGCCGGCGCCACCGGCTGCCTCCCTGCCTGGCGCCTCCCCATCTCCCTGTGCTCCCTGTGCTCCCTGTGCGGCTGTCTGTCCGGCTGAGCTGTCCGCTCGGCCCCCCCCCCCCACCTCACCTCCCCTCCCACGCCGCGCAGCACCTGCTGCTGCAGCTGGCGGTCTCGGACTCGGCCGCGGGCACCGTTGGGCTGACGTGGCGCTCGGAGCCGGGCGCCGTGGAGGCGCTGACCCACATGGCGCACACCAAGGGTGGGGCGGCGCCATCAAGACCGGAGCTAGCATGTGAAGGAGACGCGAGGGAACGAGTCGGGAGGCGGTGTGGCTGGCACATGGGCATGCTGTGCTGTGCTGAGCTCGTGATGGGTTTCATGCTTGGCCCCACGCCCTCCCGGCCCCGCGACCAGGCGCCGACATCAGCGGCTGGCATATCCGCTGGGCCAAAGGCAAGGTATACGACAGCCGCGCCTGCAACGCGGAGTACGGAGTGTCGGTACCAAGGTACGGCAGCCGCTGCGTTCCGCGACCCGTGTCGCTCGCTTGCCCAGAGCTCCTCGTTACCCCGCCCCGGTTCCGCCCCGGCCCCAGGTACCTGCCGTCCCCCGATGGCCTGGACTTCCCTGCCCTGTACGGCAGCCTGACCATCAGCGACAGGTTCCTGCCCGCCCAGCCGAGCGCGGTCCAGGTGGCGGGGCCGGAGCACTGCCACGGCTCGCTGCCCGGGGTGTACGAAGAGGGCGAGGCGCTGTACGGACCTGTTGTACTGGTGGCCGACATCATGGTGCGTATGCCACTCGCTCATTGTTGTGGTTGGCATTGAGGGGCAATTGGTGTGTGTGCGTGGGGGATGGAGGGTGGTGGTGGTGTTACGGCGTCAGGCGCTGCACTGCACGACCGGGTCAGACACACGGCGTCCCCCACTCCCCTCAGCCCCCTCAAGCCCCCGCTCTCGACCCGTCCACACACCCCTTCAGATCAAGCGCGTCGCCGACTTCTACATCCTAGTCAACCTCATCCCCGTGCTCATCATCACGCTGGTGTGCTTTGTGGTGTTCTTCCTGCCCTCTGAGGAACTGGGCGACAGGATGGGTGAGTGCGGCCGCGCGGCGCTGGTGGCGTCAAGCAGTCAGGAACCTCAGGCTCCATGCGTGCTTGGGGTGTATGCACGGCATGAGACCTTTGGACGCTGGGCAGCTGCGTTCGGCCATGCGAGGATGACGGACGGCCTGCGACCCTTGCTAGGCCTTTTGCACCCCGCCCACCTGCTCTTCACGCGGCTCGGCCCCTGCCCGCCCCGTCCCTGCCCCCAGCCGTGGTGGTCACTCTCTTTCTGTCGCTGACGGCGATGCAGTTTACGTTCGACACGCCGCCCGCCAACTACATCAACGCGCTGCAGCAGGTGGGAGGCAGGCAACGGGGTCCTGCGCATGTGGCGGCTGGGACGTATAACGATCCTCCTTCATTCATAGCCGCGGTTGTCTTTCTGTTTCCGACACGCCGGCCGTCCTCGGCCGCAGCCCGCCGCGCTATGCGTGCGGTTCGTCTCGCAAGTCTCCTGCATCCCTGGCGCGCGTCCCTGCCCCCCGTCCCATCCTCTCTCACCCCACCCCGCCCTCTCCGCCGCCCCTCGCCCCTCCCCTCGGCCCCCCGGCCCCCGGCCCCCTCAGGCGGCGCTGATAGGGTCCGCCTGCCTTCCTTCCCTACCCTCTCGGCGCGCGTGCGCCTGCCCCTGCCGCGCCAAGTGCCCTTTCCCCTCACCTCTCCTGCCCCGCCAACCCCGGCCCCGCCAACCCCGGCCTCAGGCGGTGCTGGTGGGCTACGCGGTGATGCTGCTGGCGGCGCTGCAGTGCATCGCAGTCAACCACATTGCCAACCTGCACGCGGACGCCGGCATGACGGCGCACGGCGTGAGGCGCTGGATGTCGCTCAGGTCGGTGGCGGCCGCTGGGGAGGTCTCCTGGGGCCCGAACAGCTTGGCCAGGCGTCGCGGGGCCTGCAGGACATTTGGGGTATGGCCAGGTGCCGCGGGGCCTGCAGGACGTGTGGGGATGCCGTTTGACGGGGCTGGGTTCGGGGGTGTGGCATGTCGTGGTAGGAGGGGCGTGCAGGGCTGTAGGGCGCTCGCCTCGGCCACCTTGCTTGCCGGTGCGCCGGTGCGCGCATGTCTCGGTGGCAGCGCCTTCCGAGGGGCCAGCTTAGCGCTACCGATAGCTAGCTTTCAGCAAGCGCGCCCAGCAGGAGCAGCACCCTCCTAAATAAGCCGGCCGCCGCCGAGTGCCGCACGCGCAGGGGCTGCCGCCAGGCGCCTTCGCCCGGCGTCGACCCCACCCCTCCGTGCCTGGCCCTGCGTGCCCACCCCACAGCCGGAAGCTCGCAAAGCCGGCTCGAGTCACCGCCAAGGCGCCTGCGCAAGGGGACAGCAGCAGCTCGGACGACGGCGGCGAGGTGGGCCGGCTGCCTACCTCGGGCCCGAAGCCCCGGGATCCTGGCGCCGCCAAGCCTCCGCCGGATGCACTGCGGCAGGTGCCGTCCAGGCCCTCGCAGGTGGTCCAGCTGGCTGACGTGTCGATTGACATGACGTCAGCCGAGGAGCGCGGCAGCGTAAAGGCGGGGGCCGGCGCACGCGGCCCGGCGGCGGTCGGCACCGGCGGCGACTGGGAGCTGTCGGAGGCGCAGCCGCACCGGCGGAACCGCCGGCGCAGCGCCTGCATCGCCGGCCCCGTGGAGGGCGCGCAGGAGTTGCTGCTGTCGGCGTCGGCGGCAGGCGAGAGTGCCGAGGTGCGTTTGCATGGCCGCTGCGTCGCATTGCGGGTCGTGGCAGCATGCATAATACACGGGCTTTCCCTAAATTACGTGTCCGACCACTGTTGTGTTCTATTGCATGACACTCTTGGGTTGCTGGGAACGGCTCTAACAGCAGCCTGTACGGTCACCTAGTACCGTGGGAGTAGCAACGCATCTACTTATGAGCGAAGTGCTCTCCACGGGCCTGGCCTGTTGCCTCTTCGAGAGTCGCACGCCCGTGCGGTGCCTGGCAGCAAAAGAGGGTTCCCTGGATTGTCCCTTAGCGTGTCGTACATCCGTGCCCTGCCTGGCAGCAAACCCTCTGTCCAGTAGCAATCTGTGTCCAGGCTCGCGTCCGCGTGCACAAAGCCCGGGCCCCATCTCGTCCAGCCCTCGCTCACGCCCCCGGCAGGCCCTGGCCGACGCCCTGTACGTGGACGCGGCTGACGGCGTCGCGCCGCCGGCGGCCATCGCCCGCGGCAAGGCCCCGCCGTCGCCGCTGCTGCAGCCCCTCAGCAACGACGACGCCGGCGCCCTGCCGGGCGCCGGCTCGGAGGCCGGCTGCGCTGCGTGCTGCAGCGGGCGGCCGGCGTCCGTGTGGCGCCGGCTGCGGTCGTGGCTGCTCTACATCATGGCGGCGCCGGGGCTGTGCTACGAGCACTGCCGCACCGACCCGCAGTTTGCAAAGTGGGTGACGCGGTCGGGCCCCGGGGTGCAGGCCAGGCGGCAAGGGCAGCGGGGACGCCACAGCCCGCGACACGCGAGCCCCGGACCGTGTGGCCCTTGCGCCGGGGCAGCGCCCGAGGCAGGCGCTAGCCCTGCCGGCCACGAAGCAACCGCCCCTGACGCCCCACGCTGCGCGTCCCCCGCAGCTACCTGGCGTCTCGCATCAACCGCTGGAGCTGCATCCTGCTGTTCGCGGCGTACGTCATCGTCATCACGACGCTCATGATCGTGCAGAGCCTTGTGGGAGACCACAGGGTCATGCTGGGCGCGAGGCCGGGGAACATGTGAGAGCAGCACCTGATGGGGGTTGGGTGGCGGGCGCGACGCAAGCGGCCTGGTGGAGGTGGCCGTCACGGCTGGCCGCCGGGGCTACACACAAGCCGTGTTTACTAAACGTATTTTCCTATTCAAGGTTCCACTTTGGGTACTATGTATGTGTCTGTTGTCTAGTACGGCTGCGCTGCGGCAGGGCCGCTGGGCCGACACGAAGCTGTTGTTCGTTGCTGGCCGTTTGTGCTGTACGCGACTCGAGTCCGCAGTGTTGTGCGGAGGCTGGGGACGCCGCTAGGCGTGTCCGCTTCCCGTGCACGGTGTTGCACGTGACCGGTGTAGGCGTGTCAGGGCATGGCGGAGGAAGGGCCCAAACGGGCGTCAATGGCTGGGCTGTGTGTCCTAGGAAGAGTTTTCACCATGTCGAAGGGGGGGCGTAATGTCGGGGGTATTAGAATGAAGAATGAAAGGGCTCGTGTGCTGACGCTCACCTGCATGAGCGGCATGGCTGGTACGCGCCCCGCCTGGTGCGTGTGGATGAAGCTGCCTGCATTGCGTGGGCATTGGGCGGCGACCTTGCCGGCAAGGGGAAACGCATGAGGGGCCCTGGGCAGCACGGTACGCTGGTGAGGAGGCGGAGCGGGGGTTGTGTGTCGTATTGCCGTACAAATTCAAAAGTCAAGCAAGAAAACGGCTGGTCTTTCTCCATTATAGCAGGATTTATTTACGCTAACGAGAAGGTGTTTTGGGGCGTAGCCCCCGCCCATTCCGGATGGGGTCACACTTGTATCATCACTTTGTTGATTCCGCGTCGCCGAGCGCACGTACAGGTCACAATTGTTTTTGGACATGAGCGGAGTGGCGCTCTGTAGCGGCCTTCACCTATGGAGCACGTCGGGGCCGGTGGGGACTGATGCAAGACGGCGATGCGCACCCGCCGACCGCCCTGAAGCCTGAGCTGCTCAATTCTGCAGTGCTGCAAGGCCCGTCCTCCTGCCTCCTGTCTTTGCCCCGCTTCCTGCCGGCTGACTCGCCACCCCGGCCCTTTCGGGGTCTCAGCGGAGCGGAGATGACAGCTAGCGTAGTTGCCGTATAGTACCGCCCTAACCATGGCAGAGGCTGCCGCCGCATTCAGTCTTCCGCATCAATGATCGGCTGCCGCGCAACGACGCGGCGGGCACCTACGGTTCGCGAAGCCGCGCTGCTCGCGAGTAATTCTCTGCCCGCCAGCCCGGATCACACTCCGCTCGGATGTCGGGCGGCGTCCGTGCGGCCCCACGCATTCGCTTCCAAGTAGAGCGCTGCGGGGCGGATAGACGGGGTCGCAGACGCTGGCCAAGCGGCGCCGGCTGGTGTGCCTCACGGCGGTGACAGGGTTGCGCAGCTCAACCTGCCTCTGGCTGCTGAGGTAGCCGGCGAGCGGCCGAGGCTGCCCTTATGCGCCGACGGCCGCACTCCATGCCGCGGAAGAGGCAGGCAGCGCCACAGCGACTGAGTGCGCGCTTGCGAATCGTGGCCCCGCGGCAGGCCTGGACGTAGCGGCGGCAACACCATGGGCCCCGCGTGCCTCACTGCGGCGTGGGCCGGCAGCCTGCCGGCGCTGCAGCTGCTGGTGCCTGGTGGTGGCCTCGCGGCCTCGCTCGCGGCTCAGCTGCACTGGTCTGGGCCGCGCTTGGGACCCCAGCATCGCGACATGGGGGGGGGGGGCCGAGGCGCTGCCGCCGCCGGCTGCGCCCCACCTGGCCCCTGCCCCGTCCGGCAGGTGCAGGTGCAGGTACAGGTGCAGGTGCAGGTGCGCTGCGTGGGTGTGGAGCTGTTCGTTGAAGCCGGCAGACGCATTAGCCGGCACGCGCAAAGCACTCAAGGAGCCGCGGTGGCAGGTCACGTCTGCGGCCAAGGCCGGCAACACGTCCGCCATCTGGTACGTGCCAGCGCCCGACATTGTCCTTGACCAGAAACTGACGGAGGCGTGCTATGCGTCGGCGGAGGCGTGCCGCTGCTGGCGTCGTGCGGCGCCTGGCCTGATGCCCTTCACTTGCTATCCCGTGCGGGCGGTACGGCAGTCGCGGCCTGGGCGGTGGAGGCGCTGCTACCGGAGGCAGCGCGCAACATGAGCCGTGAGTAGATGAGCAAGGCTGCTGCCGCAGTCGTCGCCAAGCACGGCGACGTGTCGCTCATGGTCCGCGCGGGGGAGGTGCTGCTGGGGGCGGCGGCGGCGGCGGCGGGAGCTGGCGCTGGCACGCCGCTGCAGCTCTGGAAAGACTCGACACGTCGCGCTGCTGAGAAATCGGGCTGCCAGGAGGCGATTGAGTGGCTGGCGGAGGAGCAGCGCCGAGCCCGCACAGAGGTAAGTTATTACGTACCGGCCGGAGGGAGGGGTCGGTCACGCGCTGGTGCATCCTGGCTAGCGGTGGAGTCAACAGACATGGGCATGGTGCTGCGGTCACATCGACATGTTAGGTAATAATGTAATCATTGATTGCAACCTGGCATGGCCGTTAGGATGCCGCGGCGAAGGAACGATCCTCTCGAGTGCCCGTGCAGGGTTGGCCGGGGTTTGCTGCGGGGAGCGACGGGTACTGCACGCACGGCACTCGGCGTGCTTTTAGCTAAGCACATGTGATGCTTGCCATGGACCATGAAGCTTCGCGTTTGATTGCGCTTTGGAACCAAGTTCAGAACTAAAATCCATAGCAGGGCGCACATTTGTTGTTTCTTTATCTTCCGTGTATTACACATAAATGACCTGAACAGCACTCAAGAAGCATGTCAAATCTTGAGGCAAAGGCCGACGCGGTAGTCTTTTACACTGTCGCGCCTCAGCCCGATGAGCCGGACCCTACCGCCTGGCAGGGGCTGCCGCTGTGTGTGCTCTTAAACATTGGTGCCCGACTGTCACGCAACGAGGTCGCGGGCACCTGGCGATCGGTGTGCCCGGCCGCTGCCGAGGAGTTTTTGGGCCCGGACTTCACCACCATCCGGCTATCGCAACCGGTGCCGCCCCACGCCTTCGCTTCAAAATGGAGCGCTGGCGCATCCACGCGATCCCTGACCCTGGCCAAGCGGCGCCAGCTGGTGTGCCTCACGGCGGCATCCGGCGTGCAGCCCAACCTGGTGCTTGCAGCAGAAGCGGCCCGATGCGACTTGCGGTCATCTGGCGCGATGGAGGCTGCCGCGGGCGCGGGCCAGCTAGAGGCCTGCCGCTGGCTGATAGATAAAGGCTGCTGCCGGGCGGATGGCGAAACGCTGAGCGCAGCTGCACGGGCTGGTCAGCAGGACGTGTGCCCCTGGCTCCTGTGCGAGGGCGGCTGCGACTGTGAGCTGCGAAACGTGGAGGCCGCTCTGGAGGGCGGCCACCCCGATCTGGCAGAGGGGCTGCTGCGGCTGCGGTCGGGCGACGGGGCATCCGCAGCCGAAGCAGTAGCGGCGCTCTCGCAGCAGCAGCGGGTCGGTCTCCTTGCGGCCGCCGCGAAGGGGTGTGAGCTGTCCGCCATGCGCCGCTTCCGAGCCTGCCTCACGACTGCTGCAGCGCCGCTGGAGGCCACTGCCGCCAGCCCCACACCCGACTGGGCCGCCAAGTTCGAGTGGCTGGCGGCAGAGCTGGGCGGCCGGCCGCAGGGCGCACTTGGCGCCTGCGAAGCAGCTGCCGCCAGCTCCGGCGCCGATGCCCCCGCGCGGCTGGCGTGGCTGCGGTCCCGCGGCTGCCCCTTCGACGCCATAGCTGTGCTGGAGGCCGCGGCAACGACCGGCAACGCGGCGGCCATCGAGTACGTGCTGGACGGCGACACGGTCAACGCCTGGATCCTGACGCTCACGTGCTATGTGGCCGCGTCCGCTGTTGGCAGCGTGCCGGCGCTGCGGCTGCTCATGTCGCGCGGCGCAAAGCCGGATGCCGTCAGCTTGCTGGAGCGAGCCGCGGATGAGGCTGTCACGGCCTGGGCGCTGGAAGCGCTTCTGCCGCCGGAGGCCGTGCGGCGGATGAGCGGCCCTGACAAGGAGAGGGCGGCGGCCGCAGTCGCCAAGCATGGCGACGTGTCGCTCATGGCTCGCGCGGAGGAGGTGCTGCTGGGCGCTGCGGCGGCAGCTGCCGGCAGACGCCCGCTGCTGCTTTGGACGGACTCGGCGGTCAACGCTGTGAGGGCTTCGGGCTGCGAGGAGGCGATGCAGTGGCTGCTGGCACAGCGGCGTAGCGCCTGCAGCAGGGAGGTGGGTAGCGGCCGGAAGCGAGGGGTGCGACCGACACGCTTCGTTGGGATCGTCCCCCGACGTCGACAGGACGGGTGGGCATAGTGTTCCCGCGCGCCGTTTGGGCAGCAGGGCGGGGCAGGAGCTGCGCCCGTGTGCGTGGTTAGCTGTCGGTATTTGCTATTGCGTTGGCGCACTTGCAATGCCAAGGCCTCGCTGGCTTGCAGTATGTCCTGGGAACTGCACACAGTTATGCCCATTGCACTACACAACTACTACGCGTGATTCGACGCAAACTGGCCCTGGGTGGCAGCAGAAAGCCAGCTGCCCCACGCTTAAACGGGCTGTGCCCCGTGGTCTTGCTTGGGGGTGCTCTTGCCCGCACGCCCGTGCTGCTGCCCGCTGCGCCGGCTTGCAGGCTTGGTCCCTTGCCCGCGACCCTTGCCCGCGACCCGTCCCTGACTTGCGCCGCACCCTGCGCACTTCACACGCTAAAGTACCTTACCAGCAGGCTGACTTCGCGCTGCCCCTGCTGTCCATGCTGCTGCATGCTGTTGTCGTTTCCTGGCGAGCAGGCGGTGCGGCGCGGCGGCATTGTGGCAGCGCAGCACGCCCCTGCAGGTGAGGCGGCTGGGCTCTGGTCGTACGCAACCTCGCACCTTAAGGCCCCAGCCTGCTGGGCGATCAAGATCCCTGGCACGCATGTGACTGCTGGGCGTGAGGCACTGCCAGTGCCATCCCTGCCTCCGTTTCGAAAATTGCCGAAGCGTTCGGAACACCAAACATCCACACATCACTGCCTCATGGCCCCCAGGCGACGGCTGAGCGCGCCGACGCCGACCACACCGCCATCCGCCGGCTGTCGGACCCCGTGCGGTCGCACTCCTTCGCTGCCAATGGGGCCGCTGCTGGCGCCATGCGTTTCGTGACGTTGTCGAAGCAGCAGTGCGGGCTAGTGCGCATAACCGCGGCACCCGGGGTTCGGCCCAACCTGGAGGTGGCTGCTGAGGTGGCCGGCTGCGACCTAACCAGAGAAGGCTGGGGCGCGGTGATGGTGGCGGCCGCCAGCGCGGGCCACCTGGCCGCCTGTCGCTAGCTGGTGGAGCGGGGCCGGCTGTGGCTTCCACGTGCACTGCAGCACGTGCTGCGGTCTGCGGCCAGCTGCAGCTCTGCCGTTGGCTGTTTGCTCCGTCGCGGCTTATGAGCATGATTTGGCTTTTGAAAGCGATGTGTAGACTGTACTGAACGTGGGTGCGCCTGCAGTGCGCAATTGCCAATCTGGCCCGCGGGGCAGGGTTTCTCGTTGCGCATCAGTTGGCACTGTCGCCGGCAGGGTAGGCAGCACGCGCGGAAGTGACACGTTGCACGTCCAGAGGCGCGCGGCCGTCTCTCTCATGCATACGGGGCCTACCTGCTCGCCCCTGTGGCCCGTGTCGGTACTCGGTAGGTGTTGGGCGCAGAGACGCAGCCCAATCTCTGTTTGGTGGGTGGGGAGGGGGAGGGGGTTGGATGGCATGCGTGACTGTGTGCGGCCGTTGTGGCTACGCACCGAGGTGTCTGCGTGTGCATATATGTCCCTGACGGCCTCTGTGAGGTCCGTTGGCATGCCGATGTTGTACATGAAGGTCAGCAGCGGTCGTGTTTGATGCTGTCGAACGCATAGCTGAAGTCGAGATAGGACACGTAGAGATTTTGTCCGCACAGGGCCGCGCACTTCACCAGGTACTGCAAGTTGCGGATCTGGCGGCCCGTCTCTGTGAACCCGTCGTTCGCGGTGCCAAACCACCTGTTCGGTGCTGCGGCCTGGCTGGTTGCGCGGGTGAGCAGTGCCGCGTATAGCTTGTTAATCGTGTTTGCCAGGGTGATGGGCCGATAGTTGCTACCCTCGGCCGGATCCTTCTTCTTGTACATAAGGCTCGTATCCGACTCGGTCCAGCGGCGCGGTGTGGTGTATGTCACGTACACCAGTTGGTACAGAGTGTGCAGCGCTCGCGTGTAGTAATCGGGCAGGAATTTGATGAGCTCGTTGGGGACCCCGTCCGGGCCTGGGGCCTTGTTGAGGGCCAACCTCTTCAGGCAGGTGGCCATGTTTGCTGTGCACGCAACGTTGGGCAGCATGGAGTGCGCGCCCGGGTCCCTGACGCGTGTAAGCGTGAACTGGTCCGGGGCCCCCTTGGATTCCCAGATCGGATCGTCGGGCCGCTCCCCCGGCCTGAACTTGCCTGTCCGCTCGCCGAGCGAGGGTTTGTGCATCCTACGGAAGTAGTCTTCTATCAACTCGTTGTAGCCGCTGGGCTCCGTGTGTAGGGTTTTCGTGCGGGGGCACTGCACTGCGAGTAGGCCCCTCGGCCCCTCTGGCTTGCGGAAGATCGAGGCGTGGCCCAGCTGGGGGCTCTTAGCCAGCCGCTCGGAAGTGTTTGCGCATCTTGGTGATGCGTGTCATTGCTTTGAGTTCCTAGATTTGCGGGTTCATGGCCCGTAGCTCTGCCCTGCAGGCGGCGTCGTCCATTGTCGCTGCGGGAGGTGCGTCCGGGTTGGGAAGCGTGGGCCCAGGCGGCTGCTGGGCTATCCGGGCCTCGCGGGGCGCGGCCTCCTGCGTCTTGCTGTCCGCTGGCCGCTCCCTGTTACGTCGCTGTCGTCGCCGCTGCTGTCGCTTTCGCTACCGTCGTGGTGCCCTGACGTGGCCGCCCACGGCGTTGCCCCCCAGGTGCCGGGCGTCGCGGCAGCGGCAAGCCGTCCCATGTCTCTCTCGTCCCTAGTGGGTCCCTCGGTTGCTGTGGGGGCCGGCGGTGTGTCTGTCTGGGCGGGGATGGCCGCCGCGGCTTTACTCAGCTCCGTCCGGCGGGCCTTGAGCTCTCGCTGCCTGTCGTACAGGAGTCGTAGGCGCTTGGCCTGCGCCCGCTTGGGGTGGATACGTGCCGTTGACGGCTTGAGGGGGCAGTGGCTGATCATGGCGCCCAGCATGCGGTCCACCACATGATGCAGCGCGCTGGCCAGGCCTTCAACGTCGGCGCCTGCTATGTTTGGGTGGGATCGCAGGCGCTTAATGGTCTCGTACGCGGCCTCCCCCCCGCCCCTGTGCTCTCGCGCAGATTGTGGACCGCGGCGGTGATGGCCTCTCTGACGGGCTGGAGGCTACTCTCGAAGTCGACCACCTCAGCTGTAAGCGGGCTTCTAAATCCCGCTCGACGGCGGCGCGGACAGCCGCTCCCAGCGGGCGCTCCATGTCCGCGAAGGTGGGCGGTGCGTTGGGGTCTCGGGGCGGGGCGGACGGGCGCAGCGGCGCGGGGTGCAGTTTGACAGCTGCTACGTATTTCGCGGTGGTCCAGGCTGCCCGGGCTGCTCTCGCTAACGTGCTCTGAGGCGCCGGGGGCCCCAGCTCCAAGAACTGCGCGTGTCGCTTCGCACAGCAGGATGTCATCTATCCTGCTGTGGTGTACGAGCCTGTGCCCCTGCCACTGCCCGTAGGTGTGCTGCCGCGGTGGCGTGCTGCCCGGGCGCCACAGCGGCGCCGGCTTGCTGGCGGCGAGGAAGGCCTGGTGCTGCACGTCAGCCGTGTCGAACACCCCTGTGGAGCACTCGCTGGCATGCGCTACTGCGTTGAAGTCTCCCGCGACAATCAATGTCTCCTCTAGCTTTTTAGCCTGCGCTGTGGCCTCTTTGATGAAGGTGTATATGGGGGCGCGTACGCTGCGCGCCTCGGCCACGTAAACGCCCATGCCGTTGAGCGTGGTGCTCCCTGGGTTGGCGATTCGGGCGTGGCACAAGTAGCCCTGCAGAGCCTGCGGGGCTGTGCAGGTAACGTACCCGCTGCCTACCATGCTCTCGGCGAGGGCGATGCCGACGCCGGCCGACCCTCGGAGGCCCTTGCCGCGCGGCGCGCTGTGCAGATATGTCTGGAAGCCGGCAAGCGTGCGCTTGGAGGCGCTGCACTGCACCGTGCTCCCGGCGGTGGTCTTTGTCTCCGTCAGCACAACTATGTGCGGGTCCGTGAGGTTGACTTCGTGCTGTACGGCTTCCCGGTTAACATGAAGACCCTGGACGTGGAGGATGGCCACGCGCAGGTGCCCAGTGGAGGTGGGTCTGGCTGCGTGGGCGTGTGCGGCTGGCGCCGTTGCGGCTGGCGGTTGTTGTGCACGTTGTGGCCCTCGCGCGCCCGCCGGGCGCGCCCAGGCGGCTGTCAGTGTTATCTGTTTCTGCTTCTTGGCAAACGTCTGCGCCAGACCGGCGTCAGGCTGCGTCTTGCTGCGACGCGCATATGTTCGCGGGGCAAGGGCCGTTGGCGCTGTGAGGGTTTGCCGTACTGGCGGTGTTGTAGGGCCCTCTTGGCGGGGCTGGTGCGGTGCAGGCGGTGGGCCGGTCGCGGTTGCCCCTTCGGCCTTCCTTGCCTGCTGATGCTGCCTTCTTTCGCGCTGCGTGCGGGGTAGGGCTGCGGTCCGCCGGTCTGTGTGGGGGGGGGGCGGTCTGGTCGCGTTGCAGCTGTTGTGTTGGGCCTCTTGGTCGCGGCCTCTGGTTGTCCGCGGCGTGCGGTGGCTGTAGGGCCTTCGGCGCTTGTGGCTGCCACCCGGCCGGCGCGCCCACGCCCCGCAGGTCGATAGGCATGTGCGGGGTATCGAGGATGTAGCATCGTTGCAGGGTCAGCGCAGCCTGCCCCGCGCAGCCTGCCCCAGTCTGTTGTCGTCCGGAGCTCAGTGGGTTCGTTGCGGAGGCTATCGTGGTGTAACCATTGCCCATTCTGGCACGACAAGGCGGTTGCGTGGCCGGTGCTGTCCACGCTCTGCCCTTCGACCAGAACGAGCCCCCATGGGGTTGTCGCTTCGTGAGTCTGCCGTTTGGCGCGGATGTTGGCGCCTCCGCTGCCTGTGTCGATGATTGCTAGCGGCCGCGCTTCCAGGTCGCCGGGGGTTGAGCACATGGCATCCCAGCGCATCACCATGTTCAGCACGTACGGCACGTAGTGCCCCTGCGTCGGGTGAAACCCCGAGACCCATGCCGTGTGGGCCCGGTACGCTGCTGCTCCGGCAGCGCTGTCACGGTCAGCCACCACCAGTACGGCGTGTCGAACGCGGAGCTCGGCTGCCAGGGCGCTGCAATAGCGCAGGACACGGGGCGGGTCTAGGCATGGCTGCCCTAGCAGGTTGTTGCCGGCATGGACCTGGCAGCCCCCCGCCTGCCCTGAGCGACCCCCGGCCCCCGTTGGCTGGGGGAGGTGGGGACGACAAGATTCGGCCTGTAGCGCTTACGTTCCATGTAATGTGCGGTCGCTGCAGGTAATAGGCGGATGCGGCGATCATAGTCATTGCTAGGACCGCGGCCAGCCGGCCCAGGGGTCGTATCTTACTTTGGGGGGTATCGGAAAGCCTATCGATCGCCCGCCTTTTTAGGGACCGTCCTATCGACCCGTGGTATCGATCAAGGGGTCAAATCGGCGGTGTCCGATCGATCGACGTGGTGTCGATCAAGGCGTCAAATCCGGGGTGTCCCATCGATTGGCGGGTGTCAAGGCATTAAACAAGGCTACTGTCAACACCAAGCGTGTATGCGTCTTCATTATATGTTGCTGGGGTCGCTGCGCCTAGAGGGTAGAGGTCAATAGGCAGGAAACGGCCTTCCGCGTGCCTCGTGCGTATGCCTACCCCGTCCGACTACCCGACCCCACCCCCCGCCACGATCCGGGCGCGACGACGTGGTGTCGATCACCATGCCTTCCCGTGCAAAAACGATTGTTCCATGGTATCGATCATGCCATCGATTTCCAAGCTTATCGATAAGTGTATCGATCAGGGTCCGATTGTTGTCAAATGGAATCGATCAAATCGATGAAATCGATGGAAGATACGACCCCTGAGCCGGCCTACTATGTTTTGGGGGGGACACGTAGCAGGTTGCGCTGGCGGACGTGTTGCACATGGATTCTTGCCAGCCCCCGCGCGTCGCCTCCCACCACTGGGCCGACGTCGTGTACCACCCGCCAACGCCTCCTTGCTTGCCACGGCTGGCCCACGGGCCGGCTGCCCCCGTTTGTCCCAGCCCGTGCGCGCGCCCGGGTCGCTGCCCTGTCGGGGCTCTCTACGGCCTCAATCAATCGCGAGCTCCGCTGTCATCCCTGCTTCGTGCCCTTTCCTCGCCCCTAGTCCAGGCCACTGCGCGCGCTCAGACCGCTCAGGTCCATCGTCCCGCCCACGGCCTTGGCGGCTTGCTCCGGCGGGACGTTCTCTGTGGACCAGGGGTGGTTTGGGGCATGAGGCGGGCGGCTGGGTTGCGTTGTGGGTTGTTGGCGCGGCACGTGGCCTATGCCCTGCCTGCATCCAGTGGTGCGGCTGGTTAGGAAGCGGTAATTACATGGAGTGGGCGCGACAGAAGGCAAACCGACGGCCCCCCAAAGCCGGCAACCAGGAGACAACTCCCCTCAGCCGATTCCCCATGTCCCCCGCCCGGATTGGTATTCGGGCCAAGGGAAAGCTTCCATACCACCCTCCGGCGCGCCCGCTCACTCAACACACCGCGTAGACGACAAAGTCAGCATGCAGCCTCTGGCACCAAGCACAGCACGCAACACATTTGGAACGGAGCCCACCAGCCAGTGCAACTGCAGGCTGGGGCCCTCTTCGGTCAGCGCCAACCCCAAGCACATGCGCACATCACGGTCACTGAGAACCCATCAGGGCCGCAGAGGCCCAAGCACAGGAGGCGCACGGGCACGCCTACCAGGCGCGCTCACCCAGCGCCATCGTTGGAGTCCGGGTCGGCGACGTCCGGCGGTCCCCTAAACACTACCCGCCCGCTCGCCGACGCGGCCAAGAAGGGGTGGTCCGGCGGCACGGCATCCCACCCACGCGGCGGCAAGCCAAGGGCCGCAACCGAAGACAGGCGGCTATAGAAATCCGCCTCAACTTGGGCCCCG
>BDDC01000145.1:58925-76000 GCA_001662425.1 Chlamydomonas sphaeroides | reverse complement strand
ATGAGCCGTCCTGGCTCGTCTGGACTCACAAGCCAATCAAAGCTTGTAAATCACATCACATCACATCATTACCGCGCTTGCTCTCGCACCTCTAATACTTCCTTTAATACACCATTGGGCAGCATGCATGTGCAGAAGCTCCTACCTCACGCCATTCTAAATATAATCGGGAACGTTCTGCAGCTTAGGCCCGCGTCAACGTAACAAGGCGCAGTGCCTTCCACGAGTGACGTCGCAACATGGCTGCTAATAGTGATATCAACGATGCAGGCGAGCTGCTCCCGTTGAACCTGGTCCTCTCCGAGATAGCACCTCGCTGCGCTACTATCGATATCGCTGGCACCTGGAGGCTTGTTAGTCGGCGCGCCAGGGATCGCTTCTCTGGGTCGCATCACGCGACCATCCGGCTGTCGGACCCCGTGCCGCACCATGCCTTCCGCGCCAAGTGGACTGCGCCAGGCGCCATGCGGGCCCTGACGCTGCAGCAGCGGCGCCAGCTGGTGTCATTGACGGCCCGCAGCGGGGTCGAGCCAAACCTGGCGCTGGCCGCGGAGGTGGCGGGCGTCGCCATCGAGCGCACAGGCGCCATGGATGCCGCGACCGGCGCAGGGCAGCTCGAGGCCTGCCGCTGGCTGCGCAATGGGGGCTGCCCAATCGGCGACAGCACCGTGGCCGCAGCCGCAAAGGGAGGCCACCGGCACGTGATCGACTGGCTGCAGGGCGAGGGCCGCAACCCTCCGTGGTCGTCGCTCAAAGCCGCGGCCGAGGGCGGCCATGCGGACCTGCTTCTCTGGCTGCTGCAGCAGTGGCAGCAGCGGCAGGGGGCCCAACCAGCGGCCACAGGCGCACCGGCGCGGGGGCGGCGGCAGGGGCAGTCGCGGCTGGGGGCAGGCCAGCAGCGGACCCTCCTCGCCCTGGCAGCCCGCTCCATGCTCCTGCCCGACCTGCAGCGCCTGGCGGCGGCGCTCGGCATCCCGCCGGCGCCGGGCGAAGGAGACGGCCGCGTGCACTCGTACGCCGCCGCCAGCGCCACGCCCGACTGGGAGGCCAAGACGCAGTGGGTGGAGGGTGCGCTGGGCTGCTCGCTTGGCTTCGCCATCCACGCGTGCGAGCTAGCGATTGCGTGGCTGGGACCTGGCGCGCCCGCGCGGCTGGCGTGGCTGGTGCAGCGTGGCTACCCGTACGGCGGCGATCAACTGATGCAGGAAGCGGCGAGTAGCGGCAACACGGCGGCCGTGGAGTGGCTGACCGGGGGCGGCGATACGGCCTCCGCCGAGGAGTGGGACACCACAGCGGCCAGAGAGGAGCGGGAGGCCGGCTGCTACGCCGCGGTTGGATGGGGCCAGCTGCCGGTGCTGCAGCTGCTGGTGGGGCGCGGCGCGACGCCGGACCCGGTGGATCTGCTGCGGATGGGTCTAACGGATGCAACCGCCCTGGAGCGCCACCGGGCGGTGGTGGCCTGGATCCTGGCCTCGCTGCTGCCGGCCCGGGCCGCAGCCGGCCTGACAGCCCAGGAGCGGTGCGAGCTGGCGTCATTTATGGCGGGGCTGGGCAGCGTGGAGCTGATGGTGCGGCTGGAGGAGGCGCTGGCGGCGGCGGCGGCGGCGGCGGGGCCTGGGGCTGCCGGCGCGGATGCGGGGCCCCAACCGGGTCTATGGGCGTGTGAGGCCGTCACCGCCGCAGCGGTGGCCGCCGGCTGCGAGGAGGCGCTGGAGTGGCTGGTGACGCAGCGCGGCGCGCCCTGGCCGGTGAGTGAGGCATGCTCAACAAGCCAGACGCACAGTGCGGTCAATGAGGGCGCAACGTGCATTCCCATTGCAAACGAGTGGGATTGTCTGTGTCGATTGCGCATCTGCATGCCGGCATGCCCACCAGCCTGCATGCCTGCATGCCCACCAGCCTGCCGGCGCCGCCGTGTGCCCGCCGCTGACTCGCTGTGCCCGTGTGTACCCGTGCCCGTCCCTTGCTGGCTGCAGCAAGACGGCAGCCCGTACAGGCAGGCGGGCACCGCCGGCGACTGGGCCACGGCGCGCGCGGTGCGCCGCCTGGGCTGCCCCTGGGGCGGCTGCGCGCTGGGCGTGGCCGCCAGCGCGCACCTGCTGCCGCTGCCGGCGCTGGCGCTGCTGGAGGAGCTGACCTGCCCCGTGGACTGGGCCTCGGCGGCGCGATGTGCAGAGCGCAATGGCGCGCCGCCCGGCACGGTGGCGTGGCTGCAGCAGAAGGCGGCGGCGGCGGCAGCGGCGGCCACGACACAGCCGCTGGGGTAGCCCTTAGAAGTTGAGTGGCGTATCCAGCGCGGGCGTGGGTTGCTGGGCCTTGCTGCAGACTGCATGCTATACGGCTGTGCTGAGCTGGGGAGGGGCTGTTCTGTCGCTTGATGCGCGATGAGGTCTGGACCGTTCGCAGAGGCCGACCTGCCGAGGGCAGCGCATCGGAAGGGGCCGGGCAGCCGGAAGTCACGACCGGGCGGGTGACCGTAGAAAGCGCCAATGACCTGGCCATAGTGCCGGGTGGGGCCGGTGGCTCCAGGTGGCCGCAAGCGGAGGTGCGGCACGTTGCGGCAAGCCGGCGGCGAGGGAGGGCCCTGCCTGATGCGGCGGCGAGGATGGGCCATGGCAGTGTGTGGCATACGAGGCCGGTGGGCCGGAGTGCTGGCTGCGTAGCGAGGTCGATCATGCCAGTGTTGCCGTGCGGCCAACGGCCGCCGACACCTAGCTAGCCCCAGCGGCTGGCGCCACTCACTGGCGGCCATAACCGCAGAGCGGTCTCGATATTGCCTCGGTGACGCAGATTCAAATCGTGGCGCGACCGTCTGTTAGCTTCGCTTGAGTCAACCAAACCACACATCTAGCCAGGGCTGGGGCAAGGATGGGGGCGGGGGAATCGCTGGCTTGGGCCTCATAAGGCCGCGCCTGGGTTTCATGGTTTCAAGGTTTGTTTAGGGTGTACAGCTGTGGGCAAGAGCTTAAGCGTGCTGTGCTTTGGGGCAATCGGCTGTTGCAGGCCCACCGCCACCGTGCAATGCTGGGACAGGGCACGTCTGAAGGGTCATTTGTTACACAGCAAGGGCCCCAAGGCAACACCCGCTCCACACAGCTGCGATCGCGCAGCCACCCACACATATCTTTACAAGTATTGTACGGCAACTGGCCACATGTTGTGTACGGCACGCATGCCTACCGTGCTGCGCGCACATCAGAAACTTAAACAACACGGCCGCACCTCAAATTGTTCGCAGTTCTAGGCCCCGCGCCTAACAAGTGTCGCGCAGGGCACGCCCTGCGCCTAGCACTCCTGCAGCGGCCCGTTGCGGCGGCTCGTGCAGCGACCAGCCCCGACAAATGATTGTAGGTACAGTATCCGATGTGAACAATGCACAATCCTAGGCTGCTAAGCGACCAGCACGCGCGTAAACTGTAGGCTGCCCTCCTTCCCGCAACGAACCGCATGGCGCACACGCCCTCGCGCTGCCGACATCCATGCGCCCGACATCCTACGTGAGGCCTGTTGTGGCGGCCCGCTGACGGCATGGCTGTGCACGCTTGCGGCCCCGACATGCCCCACACCTGCGCGCGGGACGCAGCCGCAGCCGCAGCGGCAGCGTCCCGCCCGCCTGGTCCCAGCCGCGAGCGTCCGCATCCGCCAAGATGAGGCGCTGACAGCCCCACCCGCCCCAGCGCGCTCCGCCCGGCCCCTTGGCCCGTGCCTTCCTCCCCCTGCCCCTCGCTGTACCAGCAGCACGCGCCCCTGCTCCAGCCTCTGCGCCTGTCTGAAGCTGCCATGAGGCGCGCACAGCGTGCCGCCTGGCTCGCAAGGGCGCAGCCGCCTGCTGCGCGCGTGAGGCTGGGCGCAGCCGCGCAGCACTGTTGCGGCCCCCCACCCGGGCATGCCGGCCAACAACCTGCTCTCGTGCAGCGCGATTTCTGCTCCGGCGCGGTTTCCCCCTGGCCGCCGCGCGCTCGGCACGCTGCGGCGCGGCTGCTCGCCATGCCACGCCTCACTCGAAGAGCCAGACGGTCTCGTCGTGGATGGCCTGCACCTCCTCCGGCGTGAGGTCGTTCTGTGGGCGGAAGGAGGGACGTGTCGAGGGGTGTGGACGGAGTTGGGAGGGGCGGCGGAGGAAAAGCGAGGCATGGAGCAGGGCATGGTTTGTCAGGGCGCGCGGCGCCAGGAACGAGGTCGGGGGTGCGCCGCTAGGTGCGGCAGGCCTGCTGGCCACCGGCTGAGGCATGCGCTGTGCTGCTGCATGAGCATGCGGGGCTGCAGCCGCTGTCGGGGGCCCGGCGCTGTGGCTGCTGTCGGGAGGCCGGGACCGAGCGTGCTGACGCCCGCCCACCCTGCAGGGCGACAACCCCGCCCGCTGCTCGGCCCCTGGCCGCAGGCCTTGCCACGCCAGGACGCACAGTTCCCATGCCTTACCTCGATGCCAAAGATTGTCCGGAGCTCCTCCGGCGTCTTCCCCTTCACCATCTGCGCCACCGTGTTGCACACAAGGTCCATCAGGCCCCGGTTGTTGAGGTAGTTGGCAGCCTGCGACGAGACGGGGTAAGGTGACACAAGTCAACGCTGTCTCTTGAAGGTCCGCTACCGTCTGGGCCGTGTGGTCCGCCGCTGGGAGGGAGCGGGGCGGCCGGGTCCGCTCTCACCATGATGAGATCGAACAGTGTTTTCTGGTCAGTCTTCACAAACTCTGTGTCCCATTGCTTGACCTCGTCCGCTGTCTTTGCGGGATTGCCCTCTGCGTCCTTCTTGTCTGCCTCGACGTGGAATTTGCTGTACTCGATGACCTTGGCAAGCGTGTTGCCTTGAACGTTTGCTAGGGGAATCGGGCTCCCGTCTTGGACGTCATCCACCAGGTTCTTCACGGCCTCAGATCGAAAGGCGACCTCTTCGTCCACCTCGAAAGTCTGTGCATCGCAGCTGACGAGCTTCACCTTGGCCATGCTTGTACTTATCTGTGGTGTGCGCTAGGTATGCAGTCACAGGCTGCAAGCTTGGTGGTCTGCAGCGGAGTGCAGGCGCTCAGGAAGTTCGTGTTGCAAGGTATGTATTTGCAAGCTGGAACTGGTGCTCAAGCTGCGCTTTATGAGTGCATGCGTCGGGGTATGGCGAACCCGGAGCGGGGCCCGAGGTCCGGTCCGCAAATGGGGACCTGTCGGCAGCTGCGCCCGTCCCATTTCGCCCACCCCGTCGCTCGTTGTCTGCCATCTTCGTCGGTTTACGACCAGACCAGCGGCCCCGCCAGGACGCCAGCAGCCTCCGCGGACACAACGCAAGGCCGTGATGGGGACCGGTGACGCGGGGAGGCGCGGGGTGTGGCCGGGGTCCGCTCCGTTCCTTCTGGTCCGTGCTGGTCGGGCAGTCAGGTGCCGTGCCAGGCAGCAGGGCCTGCCCTCACCGCAAGCTCAGGCCTTGCTCCCCCGAATCCGGCACAAGGGGAGGCATCTGCAGCCTGCAGGATGTCCGGAACCACACCTCCTGGGCCACCTCTGACCTCCTGCCGCCGAGCCGCCCTATCTTGAGCTGGCGCCGCCACCAGAGGCGGGGCACCACGCTTCACTTCACGACAGGTGCGGCCAGGCAACGACGAGCCACGACGTCATAGCCAGCAGCGGGTTACTAATCGAAAGCCAGCAGCCTGGCCCGCGCCCCAAAGGCAGACAGGAAGGGCGGAGGGTGGGAAATACTTTTCGGCTCAGACATCCCGAAAAAGAACTTGTCGGCAGATAAAAGTCGCTGGGGTGGGCGGCCCGCGACACTGCGCCATCCTCACGCCCGGGGCCCTCCCGCCCGGGCCATCCCGTCTTCGCGCCTGGCCATCCTGGGGCCCAGGACAGCCTTCCCGGGCCATACCGCCCTCTACCCTGGCCATCCCGCCCGTCAGAGCCCTCCCACAGCCGTCCCACCGCCAATCCCGCCGTCTGCGCACGTTCTTCCAGGCAGTCCAGCAGCTCCACGCCGGTCATCCCCACGCAGAAGTGGTTGCTAGCTTTTCTAGGGGCATGGGCGCGTGGCATGGCCGCATGGCCCGCCCGGCCGCCCCCTCCGGTCAGCCTTTGCGGCGCGGGCGAGGTTGCAGGCTGTGACGTCCGGGAGCGTAGCTGCCTGGCCGCATGGTCCGGCCCGTAACTGGGCCCTGCCCCACGGGACATCACAACATGTGCATGCCGAAGCCAAAACGCAAACAGGCCTGAGCCGGTCAAGGCTCCCACTATTAGGGCACAGTGTGGCTTGTGAGGAGGCGAGGGCTATCGAGCGCGCGCCGTACGGCAGCTCGGCTTGGATTCGGCCCTCGTCGCATGGGGCCGTCGAGCGCTCGAGGTGTCTGCTTTCTAGCCTGCGCCATGCCACACACACTGCAGTGCTTAGCTACATACTCTACCAGCGCTACATTCATTCGCAGCCCTTGCGTACGCCGTAGTTCGCTTGAATTGAATCGGGCCGGCGTGGGCTCTGGCGAACCCGGGCGCCACCCAACTTCCCAGGGAAATAGCCAACGAAAAGGGGGTTCTTAACTCGATTCGCCGCGCAACCTGGCGCTGGAGCCTCGCTCGCCGGCCGCTTCGGCAGCTTTGACTCTCACCTGGTGGGTCTTTGAACGGCTGTTGCGGCGCTATGGCATTGGTCGCCCCGTGGTAACCGGGCCGGCCGCTGGGCCGGTGGCCTGTGGGACTTATGCGGTATAGTGGCTGGCTGGGCGCGAGGGTGTGCGTGGGCAACTTTGAAATACGCACACCAGCACCAAGTGCGTGGCTGCCTCTGGGTCCTTGCGGGCCTGGCGGCAAGGGCTAGGATTGAAGGTTGGAGGCGCGGCGCGACGACAGCGGTCGAGCCTCGTGGCCGTTGCCGGCTGACGTTGTTTGCGGCGGGTGGTCACGGGCTAGCGTCGGTTACACGGTCGCTCGTCGTGTCATAGCACCGTATGTACGGCGGACGAGCACCGGCATGTTGTCGAAAGCCAGCGGCTCGAGGTGAAACGCAGCAGTCCTTGGTATAGAACAGCGCATGCAGCAGCGCTAGCACAGCGGGAACGAGGCCTTGTAGCGTTGGCCCACCAGGCCGGGAGCCATGCACGCTCGCGGTCGCGTTGCACTTCTGGTGCTATCAGGCGCACTCGCACTGGCGCTTGCACACCCCGACCGCTGGGACGGAGCCTGCGGAACGCACCCAAGTGGGCCGCGAGGAAGACATCGAGCGCCGCAGGATGACGCGTGAGCCTTAGAACAGCCCACGCACAGCTTTACAATGCAGTCATGTGAGGCACATTTGTGTCGCCATGTGCTGGCCAGGTCGATAACGTTCAAACTAACCAGTGGAGCTCAGGTCGTCGCGTCGCGTCTGTGCGCGGGCCAGACGTACACGCTGAACGTAAGCTCGCCATAGGTATTATAGCTCCATGTAATAGCTCGGGATTGCTCCTCGAATGCGACCGGTTTCGACACGTGCGGTTACGCACGTCGTGCGCCCAACCCTGCCCCGCCCACCCGCGCAACGGCCCCTGCAGGTGTCCTATCCGGACTTTAGGGAGGCGCTGGTGACATCCTCGCAAGGCAGCCTTGGAGGCAGCGGCTCCTGGTGGGTCGGCCGGCGCCGCTTTGTTCCTTGCTTCCATGCATCCCCGGGTCATTTTCTCTCTGCGCACCGCCAAGAATTGTGGCACCCTCACACATCTATCGGAGCTGCGGTCTGCGACAGCCAGCTGTCGCCGGCTTGCCAAAGACATCAACATCCACCACCCCTCGCTCTACGTTAACCTGGCCCCCAACCTGTAGCGCCGGCAGGCGGGCCTTCACCTCAGCCTCCAGGTGGCATGCTGCGACCCTCACCCTGGGCGGCAGCCTAACGGGTGCGCGGGTTCCCTGCGGATGCATGGCCCTGGGGCCAGGGGCCCCTCCTGCTTGGGGCTGGGGCCATCAGAGAATGTTTCAGTCGATGTATCGACGGACGAGTTGGCTCGATGGCCTGTGTCGAGCCTGTCGACCAAGATGCGAGGGCTGCTATGCTGGCTGGAGCGCGCTGCAGCTCATATCACATACACCCGCCGTTGCAAGCGGAGAGCATTGGATGGAAGCACCGGCGGCCGGGCAGGGCCACCGCGCATAGCGCCAGCAGGTCCCATGTGCTAATTGCGCCTCTCCAGCTACTGTACACCAAGTGCGCCTCCACCCTCCCTGCCTGCCTGCCTGCTCCCCTGACCGCAAGCAATGCGCGCAATGTCCACTGCCCGTCGGCTTGTACATGCAGGCGATGTCGCGTTCAAAGTGACATCGGCCACCAGCGATTTTGATTTTTACCGCCAGGGTGCCACCACCCTGCCGCTGGGCGCACCCGGATGTGGTGAGCTGCTGCAGCAGCGGAGGTACCACAGATACGTCACAACAGATATGTTACAATAGATATAGTATTGCGTGCATGTTGTACTGGGTATAGGCGTCGTTGATGTATGCGCTGCAACCGCAAGAACACCGCCACCCTGCCTACCGGCCTGCAAAGTGGGGGGGGGGGGGCAGCGGGCAGGTCGGCCCTCTCTGGTCCCCACCGCTGACCTGCCTGCCCCCCCCCCTCCATCGCCCGCTGCAGATGTCGCACCATCCCCTTCACCCCCGCCCAAGCCCTCACCCAGCCCCAGCGCGGGTGGTAGCCCCAGCCCCGGGCCCCAAGGCCCTTCGCCCAGCCCCGGGCCCCAGGACCCCTCGCCCAGCCCCAGCACCGGCGGAAGCCCGGGACCCCAGTCCGATGACTCTTCACCCAGCCCGGGCCGAGGCCCCCGGTCCGATGACGACTCTTCGCCCAGCCCAGATGATGACGAAGACGATGACCCGAGTCCAGGCGCCCAGAGCCCCGCGCCCGGACCAGCGCCCAGCACGACTGGCCAAGCCCCGGTAAGCATGGCGGTACGGCAGACAACCCGTGTTGTACAGTGCCGTACAGCAGTACGGCATGCAGCCACAGTTCGTCTAGACTCTCTGGCGCCACACCTATTTCTCCCGCTGCCCCTCCCTTCCTCCCCTCCCGCTCTCTGCCCGCCCCAACACTGCACTTCCTCGAACGCGCCCAGGGCTGCGCTTCCTCCTCGCTGGGCTACACCTGCTCGCGGCCCCTGCGACAGGGGGCGGTGCTCCATTGGACCGCAGGCGGCGCCTCGCCGCCCGCCAGCGCCTGCACCGGCACCCCACAGGCAGTGGGCGGCACGGTGTCTGCCGGTGCGTGGGCGGTCGAGGGCAGGGGTGGGCCATCGAGGATCGATCGGCTGATGACGAGGTGACTCCCATGTTCCCATACACACACACGCATCCCTGCCTGCCTGTCGCACGGCTAATATGCCAATCCCCCAGGGCGTCGTGTGTCGGGCATATGTTGATTATTACGAACACACGCATTTTGTATTACTATTATACTTCTACTTATTTCTGAACACACGCACCGACACACCATTGCCCCACAACCTTCACCCCCAGGCCCGCTGCTGCACCTAGCGCTCACCTCCCCGCTCTCCGGCTACACGGCCCTTGCTTTCGCCGACACTGGTGGGTGGGTGGCGCTGGCATGCGGAGGCCGGCTGCGTGTGAATGCCGTCACTCGCTTGCACCTGCTTGCTTGGCAACCTTTGTCCGGTTGTTTGGTCCGGTTGGCCATCCTGTCCGTTCTGCGCTGCTGTAATTGTACACCGTCGCCGCCCCCCTCGCCCCCCGCCTGCTATCCACCCACCTCCCATCCTCCCCCTTGCAACCTGGGCATGGTGTCACGAGCGAGCTGTCGCGGGCCACCTGCACACACGCACACACGTGTACACATATCACATACCAAATAAACCAGCCCACCTCCGGCCTCGCCCGCCCTCGTACGATCCCCAACCCAGCCGGGGTCATGAGCCCTGCGAGGGCCGTCATCGGTCGCCTCGTGGATGGCCAGGCGGTGGTGGAGACGTATGCGCTTGAGGGGTGAGCGCCGTGGTGCCGTGCCGTACACATGAGGAACGGTGAAATGCATTGAAATGCGGATAGCGCGCTGGGGCTTGTTCATGCGTGAGCAGGCTTGGGGCAGCAGGACTGGGGCATGAGGGGGAAGGGGGAAGGCCGTCGTCCTGCTGTCGCCACGTAGCTGCCTTTGGCCTTCGAGCCGAACGGAATCCATCCATCAACACAGCGCCGGCCCCATCCAGGCGAGACATCGGCCCGTCTGAGGTCCCATGGGTCTTTCGACCCGGCTACGTGGCCCTGGCAGGCGGCGGCTCCGTGCTCTGCTTCTTGGTCCCAGCCGCCGGGGTCCCGCAGCGGCCCGCAGCGGCGGCGTCGGCATCGGAGGGTCGGCGGCGGCTCGGGAGGTTGCTGGCTTCGAGTGGCGCACCGTCCCTGGATGCAGCTGGTGGGGCAGCGGGTGGTTACGTGATGCGACTGTGTCTGGGCTTAGGGCTCGGCTGGGATGGCGTTAGATGGTTGTGACGAAGAGTACTGCGCTGGGTACTGGCAACACGCTGCAAGGTGGGGGCGGCGGGCGGGGAGGTTGTCCCAAGCCTCCACGCATCATACATACGGCACGCCCCTCTCACCTCCTCCCTCCCCTCCTCCCACCAGACCTGCAGGTCAATTGGGCAGTCAGCACCTCCCCCGCACTCAGCCAACACACGGTCGAGGGCGGCCTGGCGCTCAATAGCCTCACTGGGCAGGCCGCGGAGGCGGACAGCGAGGGGGAGGCCTACGCAACGGTGGGCCGTGTTGGGAACGGTGCTGGGCATTGGAAATTATACAACGTATTGATCGGCCGTACTCGGTTTGGTACCATACTCATCAGGGCGCCTAGGGCTGTGGGTCAACGTACCTGCGGATGCTGCCAACCGCAGCAGGCACCGGACACCTCGCGGCCTCCGTTCAACCCCCACCCCGACCGTACACCTGCCGTACACCTGCCGTACAGACGCACGCCATCCTCATGACGGTCGTCTGGGGGCTGCTGCTGCCGGCGGGGGTGCTGTTTGCGCGGCACCGCTGGACGCTGGCGGGCAAGAGGTTCCGGAAGCCCTCGGGGCCCCAGGGCAGCGGCTGCTGCACCAAGGACGCCTGGTTCTATCTGCACGTCGGATGCCAGGTGAGCTAGGTTAAGGAAGTTGAGTTTGCAGCTGCCGGGGCCTGCTGCCGTGTGGCCTCCTCCATGTGAATAAGTGATGAATGATAGGGCATGCATGTGTGCCGCCTGACGTGCGCGAGCGACCGCCTCGTCCCCGTCAGGGCTACTATCCTATCTTTGGGGGACCCATGGGGCCATCGGTCAGCCCCTGTCCCAGGGCCGCCTGACCGATCCATGGCATCTATGGCAACGGTCGCGCGAGGGCCACTCGTGGCACGATCGACCGCATCGTCCCCGTCCCTCCGGATCGCCCTCCTTCTTCCGCATGCCCCGATCCAACAGACGACTGGGCTGGCGCTCTTCGTGGCGGGTTTCGTCATAGCTATTGTGAAGCTTGAGGTGGAGGAGGTCGCGGGCGCTCGGGGAGCACACAAGGCACGTGGGGTGGTGGTTTATTTGTGGGTTGCGTGGGGGTTTGGATCTGGGTGTAGGGTTTGGGTGCGGTCGTCGTCGTGTGCCGCAGTCACCCCTCGCACCCCCGGCATCCTTACCCACCACTCGCTTCCCTCCATGTGGCAGGCCCCCTTCCCTCAATGCGCACGGCACGTGCTACCCATCCCGTCCTCATGTATAGCCTTTCTTGACCCTGCTGCCCGCCTCAGGTGCTCGGCTTCACCATAGCGGGACTGGCGGGACTGCAGTTGCTCGGCGCGTTCATCCGCCCCGCGCCCGGCGCCCCACAGCGGCCGCTGTGGAACCTCTTCCACCACAGCCTGGGCAGACTGGCCACACTGGCGGCCTGGGCCAACCTGTTCCTGGGTGCGCGCGGTTGTTGGTACCTGCCATAGTTGCATGATCTCATCATGTGTGTCGGCGGGGAGCTGACGTGCTCGTTATTGGGGACAGCGTGCAACAATCAAATAGAGCTCTATTTGAGGCGCTCACACATGCTCTGTAGATAGCTAGCACATAACCTTACTGCACCAGCCCAACTGCATGGAAACATCCCGCCACACGCCGCACCTGCAGGCATCTACGTGATTCACGACACGTACGACCACATGCTGGCAGCCTGGCTGGCGCCGTTGATTGCCGTACTCGTACTGCTCATGCTGGTGGACCTGTCGCTCAGCGTGCGGCGGCGGGATGTGGCGGGGGCGCCGCCGGCCGCCAACCAGGTAATGATGGGATCGGTGGCGGCTGCTGACAAGGCCACAGCAGCGGATGCTGATGATGGCGGCGGCGGTGGCGACGGCTCAGGCAAAGGAGTTGAGGTGGCGGCTCTGGGTGCAGGGGACGGCGACGGCCGTGGCGGTGGGAGCAGCGGCCACGATGGCTGGGCTGGCGGCGGCGGGGGCAGAATTGGTGGCGAATATGCAGACGCAGCTGAGCGTGGCCGCGCGCGGCGTTGATGGGGTTTTGAGCAGGTGATACGTTGCGGTGGAGGAGGAGGGTGACGACCAGGCACTCCTGGGGCTGGGGGAGGGCCGCAGCGAGGGCTGCTGGCGTCGCGCGTTTGTTGGGTGGCTCTGGCTGTATGTGAGTGGTGCCGGATAGTGGCATGCGATAAGAAGAGCGCCGTTGCTGCGTGTTGGTGCGTGGGTGCGTAGAACACTTTGGTGAGGATGGGGCAGCGACATGGCTCGGAGAGCACGCACTAAGGCTAGCCGCCGTTTCTTAGCTATATATTCCAGTCAATTCGGAGGGGTTGACGCATGGATAACGATAAATTGCGATACGAGCGCTCGCTCGCTCAGGGGACTGATATTGCTCGCTGCCACTGCGTGCTGTACTGCGCGTGTTGCGCGGGTTGAGATGCACACGGCACCGTTGTTTGCAGGCAACGCAAATGTGCCGTACATGTACGGGGCGGGGCGGCGCTGCGCATGCTTTGCCAGCCAGGTGCGATGCTCTGCAAGCTTTGCCGGCGACGCGGCGGGCGGGCCGCCACCACCGCCGCTGGAGGGCTAGTGGCCGCTTCGGCTTCACTCGCGCGCCTCATCAGTGCAGCAGGCCGGCTGCAATGAACTGCATCGCCCAGCCCCGCCACGCCACGCGTGCGGCGGGACTGCTGGCCGCGTATGTACGTATGTAGCGTAGTGCCGGGTGGCGTGTGTGCGAATGGTATGGCGGATTCTTTACACCCTTCCGGCAGGGCCCAGAAAGCCCTGCTGTGTCGGCCGCTGCGCTGTCGTCAGGTCTTATCGTGCGTCCGATTGCGTGACGACGTTAGTGCGCCTGCTTTGTCTCAACGGCTCGTGGTAGCCCGCTGCGGGCAGGATAACCTGACTTGTGGTATCCCGCTAGAGGTTTCGGTGAGATAGAGGAGGTTCTTTTCCTAAGTTTCATGCCATCTCTTATCTTGCCGTACGAAGCTTTGCCTTTGCTTGTAGGCGCTGCCCTTCGCGACGTCATCAGGCAGCGAACTGGCTGGCCGCTGCTACACATAGCATTCATGTAGACCTGGCCGCGTGGTTGAGTTGTTATATATAAGCGCTGGCCGTAGCTAGCTGCCAAGCCTGTAACACACCAGCTTGCGTCTCGCGGCGGGTACCACTAGGCGCCGGGCCTGTGCGTGTACCAAAATGGACCTTCTTTCGACCCCCATAACTTCAAATGCGGAAATCCTTTCAAAACCGCCACCGGCCTAAGCCCCAGCAATTCGGTAGCCCTCTACAATCCTGGCATAGTAGCCACTCTTGAAGGAATTTCCGCAATTTGGGTTTGGGGGTTTTCCGTGCGGGGGTCAGGGTTGGGGGGATCCCAAGCTGCATGGGCCCCGACGCCGTGGGGGATCCGGGGCTCAGTCGATCACGCATGTGATAGGCGGCCAGGCGGCGTTAGATTACCGCCGCACACCTGGCGCCGCACTCACAGCACGAGGTAGCTTCAGTCGTAAGCGCTTCTTAGTAACGGCCAGGGGGCTCTCCCCTGGTTACGGCCTTCGTATGCGAAGCAGACATGAAGTTAACACTAAATGCCTTTGTATGCCAGCATTTCGCATACGAAGCGGCCACGAAGTGTCACGAAGCAGTATGAAGCCTTCGTATTTACGGTAACATTCCATGAAGTTGGTACGAAGCGTCACGAAGCACTGGTACGGAGCGGCACGAAGCGGCACGAAGCGCTTGGTACGAAGGCTCCCAGCGCAGGTATCGCCACCGGCGGGTACCAGCATCCGACACGCGCTCACTACCGCTGCCAGTGCACACCTCCCGCTATGCGCCCATGTGTGCTACCCTGGCCCGCGGCGCGCCGAGCGGTATATGGCCTCGGCCCTCGCCTCCAGTGCCTGGGCGGCCTAAGCGGAACACACCGCAGTGTGCCAGCCCGCCAGCAGGCTGCCTGCAGGTCCGCCAAGCGACCAGAGGCGCCAAGCCCCCGTCTGCAAAGTGGCTGCAGCCCCGCTAGCGGCATGCGGCATACCGCAGCTAGCTGCAGCCCAGGGAATCGTCGCGGTGCCACCAATTTAGGCACTGCTCGCTGCTGCCGCGGCGCGCGACCTACCCGGTCTATAACGGGCAGCGCCGTCCCGAAAACAGTGGCACTACTGCTCAGGAGCCTCGGGGTTGGCACTGAACACGCACAACGCTGCTGCAGTGAGCTCCACAAGATAGCGGCATGCGCACTCGGCCTCCTTATTGGAACGTACTGGAATGTACTGGAATCTGACCCGAGGTCCCGAGCGACCACCGATGGGGCAGGAGGGGATAAGGGTAAGGGTAAGGGACCCATGCGTCTCCTTCGTTGACGGCCTCAGGCCGCCCCCGTACCGGTAATACACGCCAGGGGCGATCCCAAGGGTGATGCCCAGCTGTGGCAGGCCCCACCGCCGCAGCTGGGGCAGGCGCCGCAGCTAGCGGCAGCGACTGCAGCCGCTGCCGCCGCCACCACCCCCGCCCGCGCAGTGGCGCCCAACACAAGCTGCGCTGCCGCGGGGACGTTGCCCAGGAGGCCTCATGGCGTTGCCAACGCGGCAACGCCCAGACGGAGGATCTCACACTTGTATGTTGGCTATGCACAGCTGCCCCCCTGCCTACGCGAAGACCTCCAGGCGGCTATAGCTTGGAGGGTGCCCAGGGGTGCGCAGCCGAACAGCAGGGCCCGTGCAGTCGCATCGTGCACTGCCTTCAGCGGTACGCCAGCAGGGGCCACAACGAGCTGACACCTGCGGTGTCAGCTCGTAGCCAGCGGGTGGTATGTAGTAGCAGGGTTCGTGCCGATGTCATGGCGACAGTGGAGCAGCACTTGCTTCGCTTCATTTTTTGGCATTCTGTGGAAAGGGCGCATCTGCCATATCCGGGGGCAATGCCTGGTGTTGAGCCCAACGTCCAGTCCAGGAGCCATGCATGCGCCTGAGCGTCGTGCCCGACTTCTCGTATTCATTGCTGCATTAGCGCTGGTGACGATCGAGCTGCAAATGAGCTTATTTGCACGAAAACGTCAGAAATGGGCTTGGTTTCATGTCAACGTAATGGCAGACGCGGCCTGTCAATCCAGCGCAATGTTTCTATATATAGCGCAGCAACAACGCGACCCAGGATCACTACCTCGCAGCTTGAGATATAAGGCCGGGAGCCATGCGCTTTCGTAGTTTCAGACTTCTCGTGCTCCTAGTCGCCCTATCGCTGGCATTTGCGGACCCAGACCGATGGGACGGAGCCTGTGGGACGCACCCTACTGGACCGCGCGGCAGACATCGAGGGCCTCAGGACGACGCGTGAGCCTGCAAGCTGCGCAGGAAGCTGGCGCTGTAGTGGTTTTTGTCGATTCACCACGCGGTGACATATCCTGCCCAGGTCAATTACGTTTACGCTTACAATTGGAGCTCAGGTTGCGCCTAGACTGTGCGCTGGCCAGGCATACACGCTCAATGTAAGACCAGCTATGGTTCTGGCATGTGCTGGGCAACGGCCCTTCCGTGTGGGCCGGCAAACCCTGCGGCCTCCACACGGTCCACGAAGCCCCCTCGCCACGTCAACCGCAGGTGTCCTATCCGGACTCCAGGGAGGCGCTGGTGACATCCTCGCAAGGCAGCCTGGGAGGTGGCAGCTCCTGGTGGGTTGGCCGGCGCTGCCGTGGCCCGGGTGTTCCCGCATCTGATAGAATGGAACTGCTGAGCTGTGCTTGGGAGTGAAACCCCGGGCATGGGCCCGCGCTCGGCATGCACCAGCCAAATGCAACCAACCGACTAACAGCTTGCCATGAACCTCAATATTGAGATATCACCATCCGCCGACCCTCATCAACCGCAGCCCTGGCAAGCGGGCCTTCACCTCCGCCTCCAGATGGCATGCTGCGACCCTCACCCTTGGCGGCAGCCTAACGGGTGCGTGGGGTGGGATGGGACTTGCGGATGGGTCCGGGGCTTGATTCCGCGTCAGCGAGGGCAGGGACGCTGTCTGGGAGCATCAACTGGCTGGACCACCCAGTGCAAGGGCCCCACCCACGTTGCGCCTCTTTACGCCTCTACCTGTCTTTATCCGCCTTCCCTCCCTGCCTTTCCGTCCGATCACGCCCGCTGAATGTCCGTCCATACAGGCAATGTTGTGTTGAAAGTGACATCGGCCACTGGCCAAACGGACTTTTACCGCCAGAGTGCCACCACCATCCCGCTGGCCACATCAGGATGTGGTGAGCTCCGGCACTGGGCTGCCATATCACAAAGAATGCAACATCTTTTGTGGCCAAGACGTATGTGATTAGATATCTCTCAAACAGCGAGACAACGACCACCTAGCCGCGTGCTTGCGCCTTGCCGGGGTGTGCCCAGTTGCACCGAGGGGGGGGGGCGGGGATGCGAGGGTGCGGGTGGGGGGAGCCAGCGCCATGCGTTCCATGTCCCTGCGGTCCTGGGTAGCAGGATTGTGGGAGCGGCACTGAACGACCCTCTCTGTGGTCCTGGCGGCCAACCTGCCTGTCCGCCCCCGTTGCCCACTGCAGGTGCCATACCATCCCCAACGCCTTCGCCGAAACCCTCACCCAGCCCCATCACCGGTGGAAGCCCGGGC
>BDDC01000145.1:13945-33671 GCA_001662425.1 Chlamydomonas sphaeroides | reverse complement strand
ATGCTGCGCTGTGTCACCCGGGTGGGGCATGCACTGGGCCGCGCCAGCTCACTCAGCGCGGGGAGGTCAGGCAGGAGCCGGTGCAATGGGGGCATGGGCTTGTCATCCGCCTTCGCCATGGCTTGCCGTATGGGCATGGTGCCCGCGGCTAGTCCCCCGTGCGCTGTGCACAAGGCCATGGTTAGGCGGCCTGCATACAGCATTGAACACCCAACACACCTAGGTAAGTCTGCGTGTGGAGGTCGGACATCGATGGCAAGGTGACAGGCGGGGCGAGGAAACCGGCAGGTAGGGGCGTGCGGGAAGTTACGTCACATGTGTGACGTCGCGAGAAACAGCACACATGCAGCCTAGGGCTTGACAGTAGTACTTAAGACGACTCCTGCCGAGCGAGCCCTGCTTCTGGCCGTCGCGTGGGCGGCGGCATGAGCACATGCGTGACCCTTCGAACCTCTTCGCAGGTGGCCACTTCACCACAGGTACCGAGACTGCACTGAGTGGATGGCTCTGCAGTTTACGCAAAAGGGCCACCGCAACGCGCTCACATTTGCGTTCGTGAAGCTGTGAGGCAGGAATGCGCAGGAGGCATCGCGCCTAGCTTACCAACGCAGCGACGAGCACTGAGACGAGTACACGGCGTCCAGCGCGGAGCATGGCTTTCGAAGCTAGAGAGCTCTAGGGCTCGAGCAAATATGCACGCGTATGTACAGTGGAATTAAGCGCTCAGTCAGCCAGAAACACAGCAGACCCCGCGCGCAGCGATCCGCTTCACCAACCGCCGAACTCAGAGCGGGAAACTAACCCTTTGAATTTAGAGCGGCTACTGGCGTCTGGCGTAACACCAACACAGCGTTTTACAGCATCATTGTGTACGGGGCCAATACAGGGCTAGGCGCGACATTGACTCGGTCGGACAGGAAGTTGACGCGACAGACGCGCCGCGTGGTCCCCTTGCTTGGGGCGGTCTCCGCGACCGCAAGCAGACTGCCTGCAGCGTTAAGCAGAGAGGCAGCACATCTGCTGCTGAATTCACTCACCTCCCACGCGGCTGCGCAACGCAGGGAGACGCCCGACACCCCAGGAGCTCAAGGAGAGATTCCCTCCCAGCAGGCTCTCCCCTCTCCAGGGTGGGAATTCCCACCCTGGATGGAGAGATTCCCCTCCTCCGGTGGCACCTCATCGGTGTGGCCGGGACACAAGTACCGACACATCACGTGGGCAGCGAGAGGACCTGGGATCGCCCCCCTAGGGCAAAGTGACGCCATTGTCAAGTAGTATGGATGGCCGTTGGGCTTTTTGCCGGAAGCACCTCTGAACCAGCAGGAGGGCCTCCTGTTCAGAGCGGCCCCTGACACAGTCTACACCCCTTCGGTGTGTGCGCCCCTCCCGACCTGCCTTCCGTCCCGACCTGTCCCTGTGCCTCCCCGGGATCGTATCTCACCCGCTGCCAAGTCACCCAGGGTGAGTGACTTTCCTATGCCTTGCGGCCGGGAAGTCACCCGAGGTGATGCCAAAGTCGGTAGCGCCTATCAAATTTGGCATTCCGGGCGAATTTGCTAGCCTTTGGCCGCCCCAGGTCACCCAGCCCGGGTGACTTAAGTCCCATGTGGCCAGCACGTCAGGTGATGATTTGCTTGAGCGACATAAGATACGAGCGGCATTGGTATCTCCTCGCCTTTCTAGCCTGCTGCATCCCCTTGACAAATTAGACATTAACAAGGGCACCCAGCGGATACCGCCCTGCGTGTGGTGGCATCGTTCTCGGTCTGCACACAGCTCAGATGCTTCGCAATTGATCCGGCCCCCAACATACCTTGGCAACAACACTTCAGCAGTTAGCTAGCCGACCCGATGGACGAATGTTAGTGGGCGCTCACCTTCCGCTATGACTGTGCCCATACCACGCGCTCCTACGTAATTCCCAGAGGACCCAAGCCAGAGGACCCAAGCCCGAGCCTGCTGCTGGAGGGCCGACACAGCCTACGCAGGACACCCTGCTTGAAGGGGCTGTTGGTATGCGCAACAAGCCTTAGCACAGCGAGCAGAGGTAGGTTGCTAGATCGGTGCCGTACGGTGCGCGGCAGGATCGATGACGTGGATCGATGACGTGGGCGGAACCCTGCGAGCCTCATCATCAGCAGTCAGACCGCCTCAGAGCTAGCTCAGACCGTGTGAAGCCCGTACCCGCGAGGCTGGCTTGGCGCCCATGTGGCTGGGACAATGTTGGGTTCACGATAGATTTGATCGGCAAGGGCTGACACGCACGGGCCAGGCCGGCACGTGCGCGACGCGAAATGGCAGCGTCCGTGACATGACACGATACACACGCGCGTACAGCAGTTAATAGCTGAGTACATGTTCAAGTATATATGTGACATGCGTACCGTGCGGTAGCGGCAGCGGCCCAGCAGGTCGTGACTCGCGAGCTCGCTCACGTTGGCGGGGTTGACGGTTGGGACGTTTGACACCCTGTACAACTATGTGAAAGTCCGCGAAAGTTAACTGCACCTTTATGTGCCTCAGTTCCTCTATATACATGTACATACCCGCTCGTGTGCCCTGCATTGCAGCCATGCGACGCGCGACACAGTTACACCTGGCCGTCTTGCACTTCGCTGTCTTGCTGCAACTAGCGACATCTCAGCTGCCACCTGCGGTGTTCGGTGAGGCCCGCTACCTGTTGCGCAAGGAGCTCATGCGCGGCTGCTGTCATGGACAGCAGCGACGAACACCCCCGTCGCGTGATATGCAGAGCCTGTCACGCAGTGCACTGCTAGCCGCTGTGGCGTTGTGGCAACCTGTCAGGAGGTGCGTAAACCTTGGCCGCTTCATGCGCGCGCTCCGTCCATTGCCACCCTTGCAGCCAGAGTGCACTGCGTATTCGCGAGGCACGCCTATGTCGCACTCTCGAACACTCGTACACAGCACAAAAGGCTTGGCCATGTCAGTATCGGGTCCTGCCTGACGTGGCGATACTCCCCCGCGCGCCCATCCCTGGCAACGACGCCCTGACGACACGTATGCCGCGACCCACAGACGTATCTAGGTGCGCATTACCTCGTTAGGCCCCCAGTGGCACGCTCTACAGCCGCATGCCCGGCATTGCGCATCACGCAGCTGCAGTCCGACGGACCCCATGGAGGCTGCCCCGCCCAGCCAATCAAGCCCGGTCCAAGCAGCAGGTGGCCCGCGCGGCCAGGCGTTCCCCGCAATAGCCACCCGACCCCGCCTGCCCCAGCCTGCTGGATCCACCTTACTTGGGTGATTCCCCAACCCAACGCACCCCCAGGCTACAAGTGCGTCTGCCCAGCAGGGCAATCGTACGTCAGCAGCAACAAGACATGCAGTGGTGGGTGCCGGTGTGGGCTCGTACCGCAGCAATGCAAGCTGCGTGCCGCCTCGGCCGCCGCCCGGACCCTCGCCCGCTCTCACCCCGCTGGTCTCCGCGCCCCGCCGGGCCCCGTGTTCCTCCGTCGCTGCGTTCCTCGCTCGCACCTGCCTACCCGGGCCCACATATCCGGCCGCCCGCTGTCACACTGCACTCAACTTGCTGGACGCGCGGCCTCTGTATTGTCTTCTGCTAGCCCGCCAGCCCGCGCTGGCCGAAGCTCTGATCTGTATCATTCCCGCTCCCGCTCCTGCCGCCCCACTGCCTGCTGTGGCCGTCACACTCAGACATCAACGAGTAAGCAAGATCGACACGCATGGGCGGCGCAGCGGGCCCTTAATCGATCAGCGCGTCTTCGCCACTTCACTAGCATGCAATGCAGTGGCTTCCCATGCTGCCTCCTATCCAGCCACTCCTCAAATCAGCGCCATGCTCCCCCCTGGCGCCCCGTCCAGATGTCTGGCGCCCTACCCTGGGCCCTGCGGCAAGAGAGGCACATGCACAAGTGGGTGGCTGGCCTAGAGCCTAGGGTTTGGGCCGGGCGCCCGGCTTGGCTGGTGGGCTGCCTTGGTGGCACAGTCCGCACTGCTGCCAATGCTATGCTATGGGTCGCCACTGCTCCCGACCCTCGGCTGCGTCCGACTCGCAGACCTCAACACCACCGATGCCACGCGCTTCCCGGGCTTCAACTGCTCCTGCCCGGCCGGCTATGCCTACAACTCCGCGGCGCGAGAGTGCCTGGGTGGGACTTGCTCCTCGAAGCACATACGTACACCGGGGCCACATGTTGATTTAGGGTTTGGGCGTCGAAATAAAGGCTCGGGGACAAACTTCCGCAAGAAGTACCAAAGCACGCATGCCCGTCCTGCGTTACTTAATTGGCTGTCGCGTCACACCAACACCCGGCCTACCCCACCACGCCACGTCCTGCCCGCGGCGCTCAATCCGAACCAACGCCGCAGACATTAACGAGGTGGGGACCACTGTTCCAGCAGACGCCAACCACAACATGTGTCATGTTTTGTAATGAATTACGATGGTTCGCACTCTGCCCACTCCCGAACCAATGCCAACCTTGTCGAAACCCCTTCGCCGGGCAGCCCCAACCACCCCTTTGGAGCGCCCCCAACATGCTGCTGCCCCACGCCACGCCCTTATCCACTCTCTCGGTGCGCCCCTTTCCGCCCCGTCTCACTCCGCAGTGCACGTCCAGCCCTCCGCTGCACAATTGTCCTGCGTCCGCCACCTGCATCAACAACATGGTGCGTCCAAAGTACCCAGGAGCGGCAGCCCGCACGGCGGCAAAGGGTTTGACCTGCCACGTCCGCCAGTCACGCCAGTCCACCGATTCCACCAGCCACAACCACGGAGTGTGACTCGGATCGACGCCCACCCGGCCCACTCAACATCCATACACTGCCGTCACGTTGTGCCCCAACGCAGGGCTCGTTCCGCTGCCGCTGCCCCAGCACCGGGCAGTGGTTCCTCAACGGCGTTTGCCGAGGTGCGGCGGCAAGGTACCTGCGCTACACAAACATGCCATGCCGATATCTTGATACTGTATACATCTATCGGGCTCGTTGCAACCAGTTAAAGGTTCATTGCAGTAGCGGGTGGGATGCTCGTTCGTTCTATATACACAAACCGGCCCAGCGCAAAGCGATCCAGCCCAGCCGCCACGGCACGAGCCCCACCGCGGCGGTACCGCCGCAACCTCTCACAGACTACCGAGAGAGACACCCAAAAGACACCGTCCCACACTCTCCCACTGCCTCGCCGGCCCATCTCCCTCCCACTCCCTCCCACGCCCTCCCCAGACATCAACGAGTGCGCCCGGCGCAACCCTCCCTGCGGCGGCTCCTCGGTCTGCGTCAACTCAATCGTCGACCTGACGCTCAACAGGACGCAGACCTACACCTGCACCTGCGCACGGGTGCGTCACCACGGCCGCGGCAGTTCACGGCAGCGCAAAGTCCCACACCTGCTGCCACGTGTCACCCGAGACGGGGGCAGACCTCGTTATGCCACATATGCACGGCAGCCCTCAACTGAGACGGCAAACCGTACCCCGATGAGTGGGAGTACATTGCCTATGCGCTTGTATGCGGCGGGAACAGCTTCAATACCATGGCCTTCCATGTATGACTGCCGCAGTGGTAGCTGTCGTGTTTGTAGGTGCCGCTGTGCTGCTGCGCTTGAACTCCTACTAGTATGCTTGCTCACAACGCCGTGGCAATTGATTTTGTTGCTGCATGTCCATTCCCTGCCAGGGCTTCGCCTACAACACCACGCTCAATGACTGCGTGGAGGTCAACGAGGTGAGTGGCAGTCGAGAGGGGCTTGATAGGCTTGGTTGGGGGCCGTTGTGTATGTAGTATGTCGAGGCGGCACGGAGGCTTGGACACCCATACGGTTGCCACGGTTGCCCGCATCATCGTAAAGTGCTATGCTTCCTGATTCTAGTGCAATGGCACTAGGCGTTACGCTCAACGTGAAAGGCGCGCACTTTAGCCCCCCGAGGCGCAGGGGGTATTCTTTGCATTCTATGAGCCGTTGATTATTTAGCACAGCCCAGCAGGGCCACACTAGCGGCGCCAGACTTGCGGTTTCGCACCATCAGTGCGCAAATTGCTTCCATGCCCATCCATGCATCTGTCCGTGCCGCACGGACTCCTATAAGCGACCTGACGATCACCTCGCGCCTCCCTCATCTCATTTTTTCAGCCCTCGACGCCGTCCGAACACAGCGAGGGGGAGGGGGCGCGACTTAGGGCCTGCCCCGCGAACACCCGTTAGTTCCACCCCGCCTTAACCCAACCCGATTCTGATCGAGGCAGAAAGGTGGCTGTTCATCTGAAAGCCTGATGAGGTTTTACTCACTATTTCTTAAATGTTGGAGTTCATATACTGCTGCCGTCTTCGTTATATCAATGGCAGCGCCCGCTAGCTGCCCGCTCCCATCCCACCCGCCCAGTCCAGCGCGCCAGTCCCACGTGCCGCTAGCCTTCCCCCCTCCCCCACCAACCCTCCAGTGCGCCAAGCCCTCCACGTGCCTGGGCAACAGCACCTGCGTCAACCTGGTCGGCTCTTACGTCTGCCGCTGCCCGGCAGGGTGAGATGCCTCTGCCGCAGGCAGCTCATGTCAACGTGCAGCTGCTGATGTCACCGAGGCTGCAGTTCATGCCTGCACGTGCCCCTCGTCCCATCCAGGTTCCGATACGACGCCGGGGCGCGAGGCTGTATCGCCATGGGTGCGAGGGGAGCGACAGGGGCCGGCGTTGGCTGGCAGTGGGATCGCCGGCGGCCGCATGTTGCCACGCGTGCAGCCCTGCTGCCATCATAATATACGCAGTAATCAGCTAGGTGTTTCGTTAACAGCGCATCCTTGCCGGCGATTGACATCATACCGTTGTGAGCAGGGACACAGAGCAAACGGTCGTTCTCTGACACCGCGCGCCACAGCTAGAGCATAGCAGGGCCCGCCCCGCCCCCTCGCTTCCAGGCCCTTGCCTGCGGCAGCACGATCTCCCGACACGCCAACGCTAAGCCGACGCAGCCTGAACCCCCAACGCTCCGACACTGCTTCACCCAACCCCCACCGCAGCTGCCAACGCGCCGCCCATGCCCCCCACGCCCGCGGCATTTGGTGGGTTCTAGGGTCAGCTTGGGGATTTGAGCCGCAGGGGGGCATTCAGGGTCCCCCCCGCCCTTTAAGAAGGCGTGATATACACTTCACACGTTTGAATCACGGAGGTATAAATAGAAACAATGCCAAGTATGCGGACATGCATGCTGGGGTAACAGCATGCGGCCGTGAGGATCGGTCAGGTCAGCTCCGGCTTGGCCGCATTTTCTGGCTTTTAACGTCCGCACTGCCGCTGTCCATCTCCTGCGTGCCGCAGCCCCCAACGCCACGTGCGGCGTCGCGGGCGTGTGTGGTGCGGAGGCCGCCTGCCTCGAGGTGCGGCCATGGCGGGCGTCGTTGTTGCTGCTGGGGACGACCATGCGCTAGCGTGACGTCGCGCTTCAACCCCACCCCTACCTGCCCATCATCGAAGCCAGCCCGCCACATGCCCTTCATGTATGCCCCACCCGCCTGCCTGCACTCGGCTGCATACGCCCTACTGCTGGCGAAGACGTACCTCGGTGAGGACAACTCACAACTGGGGAATATGGGGGCGGCTATGAGCGAGATCTCGGGATGTCATCTCGGGATATGAGGAGCAGTCGGTCCATAATGGGCTGACCGAGTCGTGGATGTGTCCACGCGGTGGGGACCGCGGACCGCAATTGAGAATGAATTGGGCGTTGAAAGCTGGATGGGGCGGGGCCTCGGGCCATCTATCAGGCAGGGCCCGGCGGACCGCGGACCTGAAAGCGTGGCGGGGACCGTGGGCCAGGAGGGGAAGGGCCAAGGCATAGCACTAGCTCCCTGGTTGAGGAGTACCCCGCGGCGCTGTGTCGGGGAAGACCGTGCGTGGCGTGCATGTGATGCCGGCTGGGGCTAATCCACCCCTATCTAAATCGCAACGTCTGTCATCAACTGCCACGCCCCAGGCCACAGGTGTGTGTGCCCGCTGGGCAAGACCTTCAACGCCAACACCAAGGCCTGCGCGGGTGCGTACTGGGCATACATACATGTCATTATGTATGTTGCCTGCGCGGGTGTGTGGCGGGGCTCATTGCACGGTCATGCATTGTACCTACGGGCCCAACACCTGCTGCTTGTCGCCCCTGCCACGGGGCCGTGGGAGCTAGCTTGGCAGGCCATGGCGCGCAGTCAGCTCGTTACACTCCTGCGCAACTCAACCGCGGCCAACTTCACCTGCTCGGCCCCACCCTTGCCGCTCTGGCCCGCACCCACACCGGCACCGGCTGCTGGCGGCCCGACAGGCGTCAACGAGTGAGCAGCATAGCGCTGGGGCGGGGAGAGGGATGAGACGTAGGACGGAGCCAAGCACACACGAGCTGTGGTGCACAACCCCCGGGGGAACGAACTCCAGCCGCTTGCCGCATCGTGCGTCCTCGCCCCGCCTCCATCTCGCGCGCACGCAACCTCGCCCTCCCGCCCTTCCGCATACACATACAGGTGTGCGGCGCCCTTCCCTGGCCCCTGCGGCGCCGCGGGCTGTGTGGGTGAGCCGGGACTGGGCGCGGGTGCAGGGCAGCCCCGGCGGGCCGCACGCGCGCTTGAGGTGGGGCATGCAGGCTAATGGTGACGGAGTGCCGCATTTGTGCAGCCTGCAGGCCCGGCCGCCTGGGGGTACCCATAGCCCATGCAGTCCTGCTGCCTGCAGCCCTGGAGCCGCCCGACGAGTCTCGCGCCATGGCATTGCACAATGCGAGCCGCCGTTCAGGCGGCCACATACGCTTTCCAGAAGCCGCATAGCCCTGCACTGACGCGCCACAACCGTCCACCCCCCTCCCTCCCCGTCCTTCTGCCCGCCCATGCCATTTTCCCCAGACGACGCCTCGGCACAGGGCTACCGCTGCTCCTGCCCCACTGGGTACTCCTTCAACAACAACACCCTGGGTTGCGTAGGTGAGGCTTTAGCTCGATAGCTGTAATGTACAGCGCGCGGTCGGACCTGCATGGCGGCATATAAATAGGATTCTACACTGTCAACAGTTGCCTCACGTGCGCAACGCACGCACCCAAGCTCAAGTCACACACAGCCAGACAGCGCCTGCCCCTAGCCCCCTGGGCGCCAAGCAAGTACCCGGCGGTCGGTAGATAGCTAGAGGCAAACGACAGCGACAACTGATACTGCTGACCAACCCCCCATCACGACCCGGCCCTCCTTTCCGCTCCACCCAATGCCCACCAGACATCGACGAGGTGTGTGTTACGGGGCAAAGGGGCCGGCGGTCGCAAGCGGGAAGTGGGCGGGCACGGCAACCCCTGGACTCGACTGCTGCCACATGACCCAAGGGCCCAGCGCCTGAGGCGCCTCTCTCTCAATGTCACGCAAGGCCGCCCTGATCATCACCATCCCCTGCCTCCTCCCCCGCAGTGTGCGCTGGGCACATTCTCGTGTCCCACCGGCACCGTCTGCGACAACACGCCAGTGCGCGATGGCTGTGGGCAGGGTAGCTAGTGTGGTCCTGGACAGGCTTACTTGGACTGGCCGGGGCTGCGCGCGACACAACATCGATGGACCCCTCTTGCCCCAATGCAAACCTATGGCTCGCCTACCAACTGATGGCGACACGCCGCGCCACCCACCCCCATGACCCAGGGCTCGTACCGTTGCCGCTGCCCCGCCGGCATGTACCTGGCCGGGGCCGTGTGCCGAGGTGCGGGCTGGATGGGTTGGGTAATGGTGGCTATGTAGGATGCAGCTAACCTGCGTACGTTGTGTTTTGTCCACCGACATCCTCATTGCATGCCTCCCCCAGACGTCAACGAGTGCTCTGGCCCCAGCCCGCCCTGCGGCGGCAACTCCACCTGCACCAACCTGGTCGTCAACCCCGCGACCAACCAGACCACGCCCTACCGCTGCGACTGCCGGCAGGTGGGAACGAGATTGGGGCGGCATGTGCATGTGCGTTTCTGTCGTGATGGTTGTTAATGGTAGATTGCTTGGGTCGTCGGAGGTCGTGCTGGGGCTGGGGTTTGGGCGGGCTGCAGACGGGGCTCCAGCCATGATGCGAACCGCTTCCCTGCCTGCCCCTCTCCATCCCTCACTGGCTGCAGGGCTTCCAGTTCGTGGCCAGCAAGAATGACTGCGTCGAGAGCAATGAGGTTAGGCACGCGTTTTCATCATTTCAGGATGTTTTATACGAACCTCATATGATTATGCCATCTACATGGTCGCCCCATTTGCCTCCGCCCTCACCTGTACCCCTCTCCCCTCTCAGTGCGCCGCCAACGCCACCCTATGCGGCAATGCCACAACCACCCGCTGCGTCAACCTGCCGGGGTCCTGGCGCTGCGAGTGCCGCACCGCGGGGTGAGGCACTGCCGTGCTTGATGTGCCATGTCGTGCCGTGCCGTGCCTGCCTGGGGTCACACAGCCCAGCCCTGCCGCACAGCGATGCATGTAGCAGGGCCGCGCACAGCCGTGTGCTGCCGTGCGTCGCGGTAAGTGCCCTGCTGACGGCCAACGAACGTGCCCGGGGGCGGGCGCCCAGGCCTCCTGCCAGCGACCATCGATCGTGGCTCATGACTCATCATCACGCGCATGCAACCATGCCTGCCGCTCGCCTGCCTCCCACAGCCAGGTGTACAGCTACGCCACCCGCATTTGCGCCTTCCCCGGTAAGCAAGCAAGCAAGCGGGCCATCCAGCCCTACAAACGGCACGCGCCGGGCCAAGCTGGGCTCCCGCAATGTCGGCCGCCTACACTCGACTGCCTGGCCACCTGACACGTACCGCCGTACAGCCATGATGTAGCACACGCACCTGGACCCCAGTGGCGATACCCCGGCCAACCTTCCCCGTCCATCCAACCGCTCGCAGGTCCCCCTCCTGCCAGCTCCCCGCCCCGGCCCCCGCCCTCGCCGCACCCCCTACCGCCCAGCCCGCCGCCCAAGCCGCCGGCTCCGCCTCCACGCCCGCCGTCGCCTCCGCTGCCTCCCTCACCCCCAACACCGCCTCCCGCACCGCCCAGCTGCATCGTTACCTGGGCAGGCCCGGGACCCGCCAACATGTCTAGGACAACCGTCAACGTGACCATACCGCCCAGGTGGGGTCGATTGACTTAACGGACGTAACGTGCGAGTCGTCCGAACCCATAGCTAGGGACCTCTATCGGCGCGGTGGTCCGGCCCATACATGTGCGGTATGTTTGTTGCTCATGTGCGGTATATATGTTTGCGCAGTGGTCCGAACCAGAACCTCTGCACAGCTAGCGGATGGAGAGCGGCCGATGCGCACGGTTGGCCTTGCTCTCGCTCGCCCCTGGTTCGTGGAAGCAATGCCTCACGTCGCCTCCCATCCTCCCTATCTCGCTCCCTACCCCGGGCAGCTGTGTTGTGGCGGCCATATCCGAGGTGCGACCTGCGGTTTGGTGTCCGTCGACGCAAGTATGATGAGGAATGCTGTTATGTACAAGGGCTGCAGGCATCGTAAGGGGTCGGGTGCAGCTGGTGGTGGCCTAGCAGCGGCGGAGCTGCGCATAGCATGCGCAATCGGTCGCTTGCATTCCAGTTACGCATTATGCGCAACATGGACACGTGGGTTACGTTGTTGTACGTATGATCCATCGTAATAAGAGCTTTCGCCACCTTCACCACCTCCTCGCTGCGGTGGCGCGCAGGTGGTGCTCACAGTGGAAATGCACATGAGGTGGGACCCTGCTGGATGGGCGCCCTAGGTCCGTGTCTGACGCCCGCAGATACGGCACCTGACCTATCATGTATCATGTATCAAATAGATAAACGCTAATTTTGCATTCTACACGTACGCAGCTAATTACTAGCGATACAGTATCATAGCGCATCATTGTGAATTTCTCCACGCACCCCCCACGCACCCGCCGCAGCTACTTCGAGTGGCCTACACAATGGTATCTGTCGGGGCCCATGTTCCCATGGGCCCTGGGCCCCGTGGCCGTGGCCTGGGGCAGCAACGTCAACAGCGCCATCAACGGCACACACGTGGCTCGGGCGTACGGCAACAACCTCGACTTCCGCATCACACGAGTCAACGGCAGCATCGCGGGCCAGACCGCGAGCTTCGCGGGCCGCACCAGCGACTGGATGGGGGAGAGCCCGGTGGGTGCGCCTTGCAGCCACGGGGCCGCCACTGCGGCTCCTGCACCTCCCCGTGTCCGGATGCTCGCAACCCGAAGGCCGGGAAGCGCTGGGGCCCAACCACCGGTTGCGTCGCCGCACACCGCGCAGCTTGATTGCCGACCTCGCCCGCTGCATTCTGCTCGCTCCCTCCAGCCCCACTCGCCCCTGCCTCCTGACCGCCTCAACCCTGCCCCCGCCATCCCTTGCCCGCTCCCTCTCCTCCCGTTCGGGCCCACCTATCACGACAGGTGGGTACCTGGAGCTTCAGCATCAAGAGCTGGGCCACAAATGCCTACCCGGTCGGCGTGTCAGCCACACTGTACAGGTAGCTAGCTAGCTAACTGGGTCCGTCGGGGCGTCAGGCCACCAACATGCATGATATTACGATAGTAATGCTCATACTTGAAGCTTGGCACTTGGCGTTTTGAAACACAACCTGCACGACCGCACCCCGCCCCCGCATTCTCCGCTCCCGCTCGCACCCCTCCCTCACCCGCTTCCCTCTGCCCACACCACCCTCCGCACCCGGACCATGGCCCGCGTGACGAACGCCGCACCCCCTCTCCCTTCCCCCTCGCAGCCTGCGCCTCGTCATCTACGGCAGCCCGCCTCCGCCACCGCCGCCCGCTCCTGCGCCGTCGCCTCCCTTGCCGCCCTCACCGCCCGCACGGCCCAGCTGCACCGCGACCTGGGCCAGCCCGGGCCCGGCTAACATGGCTAGCAGCACCGTCAACGTGACCATCCCAAGCAGGTCGGCGATAAAAAATGAACACCGAAGAACGATGTCAATAACCTATAACCCGGACCTGCAATTCTGCGAAAACGACAATGAAATGTATGATGATGCCTATACTGCAATACAGTCGACGATTGCATGGCATGCCATCCATTCATAGTCATGGGTATGGGGTATATGCACAGCGGTCCATGCGAGCGAGCCTGCACCACATACACACCCTCCTGCCTTGCCCTCCCATCCTCCCGCCCTCTCTTGGACAGCTGCGTTGTAAAGGCCATTGCGGAGGTGTGTGGTCCGTTATTTGATATGTACCCGACACATCGGTATTCATAACTAGAACGTCAGCTCCATCGTCACCTACCCGGACGACGTATTTGTGGCTGCCGCTGCGACTGCCCTGCCCTGCCTCCTGCTACACCGTTGCTAAATAACCTAGCTTTCACGTAATCGACTGCTGCTGCGATCGCAGGTCGTGCTCAGCGTCGACATGCACATGAGGTGGGCGTTGCTGGTTGCCGTACAGGTGCCGTACATGCCATACTTATGCCGCATAGAAAGGCGCCGTACACGTGTTGCACACGTGATGCTGGCCTTTGGTTTGCGTGCCTACCCGGTGTGGTGCCGAGCACCCAAACATGGTGACATGGTGCATTACATATGCTGTGAATATGCTCGTTGATATCCGTTTGGTGTGGGATGACATGCTGTGTCAGAGCAGTTTCTTCCACGCACCCCCCACGCACCCGCCGCAGCTACTTCGAGTGGCCTACACAATGGTACCTGTCGGGGCCCATGTTCCCATGGGCCCTGGGCCCCGTGGCCGTGGCCTGGGGCAGCAACGTCAACAGCGCCATCAACGGCACACACGTGGCTCGGGCGTACGGCACCGGCCTCGAATTCCGCATCACGCGGGCCGACGGCAGCGTCGCGGAGCAGACAGGACTTTACGCGGGGGGCACCAGCTACTGGATCGGAGAGAGCCCGGTGCGCAGAAGCTTCGACTCCCAAGCACCCATATGCCATCCACACAGCTATGCATGCTTCATATTACTTTATGTGTGGTGTTGATACCGTGCGTGGTATGCCGCCGGTTTGAAGTGTCCCGGGCCCCGCCCGACCCCTCTCTTACTTGCCCGCACCTCCCCCCGTCCGGCCCCACCACGGCAGGTGGGTACCTGGAGCTTCAGCATCAAGAGCTGGGCCACCAACGCCTACCCGGTCGGCGTGTCAGCCACGCTGTACAGGTAGGCGACTGCCCGCCGCCAACCGGAGTGTGGACAACCGGAGCGGGGAACGCAACCAGCAACCATCACTCGGGGCCGTGTGTGTCGCCGCCAAACCCGCCTGCCGACCTGCACGGCTGCCTTGTCCGTCGGCCGGGCGCATCCGTGCTGCCGCATTCTTCAGCTCTGCGCTTCAAAGCGCGCGATGCATGCTTCCTACTTCATTCAACGGCTGGCGCATTGTAGTGCGGCCCTCACCTACCTGGCCCCGGTGTGTGCCGCATACCCCCACGAACACCCCTTCCCGCCTCCTTCGCCCCACCACACCGCCCCCTCGCAGCCTGACTCTCACCATCATCGGCGCCGCCGTCTAGGTCACCAAGCCGCGACCTGGAACCGCTTCGCTATAGTCATGTATGGTCATAGCAATAAGATGGATGTGGCGGACGGAGATTTGTAGCAGAGCTGGTGGATGAGAGCAGGGGAGCGGGGAGGAGCACACGGGAGGGAGCAGGTCAGCGCGGACCGAATTGCCCCTTCACGGGGATTCGCGACGACCTGTTTGCGACGACCTGTTTGCTACGCCTTGGAATCCATGCATATGAGGTCGCTGGGCTGGTTGCAGTTCCATTTGTACCCATTCGTTCTAGCTTGTAATACCCATCGAGCTGCAATCCTGTTGACGAAGCGCGTCACGCCGCAAGGCCGGCCGCCTGGCTGGGCCCGGGCCCTGGCCCTAGACCCCAGCGCCCTGTGTGCACGTGCCATCCAGGCCGCACCCCGGCGCCCCACTCACGCCCGTCGCCAGAGCCCAACCCTGACATGGCAGACAGACGTTGGGCCGCGCCTCCGCCATGCTTTGTTGCAACCAGCTGCCGGCACCTTCAGGGAGTCCCTTCGGGGAGTAATACACCCTTCTGGGCGCTTCAAAATATGAGATGGAGATGACGAATGACGCCCTTGGCCATCATGGTTGTGAACGGCACCTCCAGATTTCCTCAATCCGGCCCCCTTTGACCTTTGGCACCACCAGGGGGGCACGCGCAGCGGTGGCAGCAGACGGCGCCCGCCAATGCGCCTGGCAGCAGGTGGTGGTGGTGGTTTGACTTGCTGCGCGGCTGCATCGGGAAGCCTCGCTCAGCGCGCCGTTGCTCCCGCAGCAGCGCACGCACCCCAACGACACCCTTGAGCCTTGACCACCAGCAGCTGCGTGTGCCGCAGCATGCATGCCGACCAGCTGGCATGCACGTCCTTGGCGTGGCGCATCAGAACGCCCTGCAAGGCAGACACGCAGCTTGCCCTCCAGCGCCTTGGTCTGCTGGGCGCCATCTGGTGGAGGGACTAAGCCCCCATCCGTACAGGCACGGCGGAAGCACGCGCATGCATCCGGGACTGGTGCGAGTACGTCGTCGCTGGCCACCAGGGAGCCCTGTAAGCTTCCCAAACCCCTAGGGTCGCACGAGACCAGTCCCCGACATGCCTCAGATGCACCATATGCCACTCGGACAGGGGTATCGGGTGGAAGCCGAGGAAGGCGGAGAAGCGATGGCACTACGCCGTGCCATGTCGTGCTGCTGGGGTTTTTAGGGCTTTGGCCCCGCCCGTGTTCCTAGGGGTCGGTCGATGCACATACTATGCCGCTGTGACGGAAGGCGGCCATCGCAGTGGGGTCGGAGACCCTTAACCGCCGCCCCAATCCCCGAGTCACGCTCCCAGCTCCCATGGATGGGCAGCAGGGCGCGGCGCGACGCGCCACGAGTCCGTCGGCGCCGTGCACGCGACCGTGGCCCTTGTGTACAACGGCTAGCAATAAAGCAAATCTCTTGCTTCCCCCATGCAGCAATGTATTTGCGGTCGGAACAATTGTTCAATTCTTGTTAGGCGTGACCCGCCGACGGTTGGCATTGTGTGACGCAGCACGGGCTTTGCTGCACGTCGAACAGGCTGGGGCGCATACTGCATCTGCATATACACACATATAACAATGCGAGCCCAAAGGCTCGCTCGGCATTCAAAGATGTTGCTCCGCGCGGCGCGGATGCCATTCGCCTCGGTGCTCGTCGTTGCGCTAGTGCAGCTTGTGAGCTCGCAGCTTCCTCCCGTGGTGTTCGGTGAGGCGCAGGGGCAGGTAGGGTGCAGCTTTATTTGTGAGCGCATGAGCGTCGACGACCTCTGTCGCATGGCCCGCAGAGCCTGCTGTGCAGTGCACTGATGGTATTTGCGGTGCCACCGCGACTTGCGAGGAGGTGCGCCATACGAGTCAACGCTTCATTTGTGCAGCGTGCCCAGCAGCGAGGGTCCGCTCTACGTGTATGTACAACCTATCGTTGCTCAACTTGTTAGCTCTTTCGTCCATAGCGGTGTCCCTGCTGTCATGGCACTAATAACCTCGCGACATGACGAGCCGCCGTTGCCCCGTCTGCCCCGACGGCCCCCCGCGAGCTACAGACGTATCTAGGTGCGATCGGTGTTCAATATTCACCATGCGCAGATGTTGCAATCTAAATGGTCGCGTGTACTGTGTCGCGAGGGCGGCTTCCCTTGGGAGATAGACAGCGGATGCCGTGCAACCGCAACCCTGAGCTCCACTTGCCCCGGGCTGCTCGATCGTACTCAGCCTGTTTGCGCGCAATGCTGTCGTCAGCCATCGGACCCTGATTTGAGTTCAGAATGGCATCAGTCCGAGGTACCGGACTGCGACGACCCTGCGCAACACCACATCCCTCCACACATCGTTTGCCATTCGTTATGAACAGCTGAGCTCTCCTGACCCCTGCGTATGCCTTGCATGCCAGCTAGCTGATAGCAACAATCGCTCTGTGGCCACGACCAACGTGCCCGCAGGCTACAAATGTGTCTGCCCTGCCGGGCAGACATACGTTGGTGGCGTGTCCAGGACGTGCCAGGGTGAGCACTGCCGCTTTGTGCTTCGTTCGCCCTTGCCATTTTGCCATGTGCACATACATAGCACGGGGTGCTGCATGTACTGGCGACTACCCCAAACGCATGCCCGCCACGCCCTCAACATGCCGCTGCCAACGGTGCCCCTGTCCCTCTTGCCCGTGCCGTACGTATTCTCTGCACCTCGCCCCCCTGTGTCCGGTCGACCTGCTCCTTGCTATGCCATGCCTCCCCTCTAGACATCAATGAGTGAGTGGCCCTGCTCAACCTGCTGAGCGCTGGTGATATAGGCAATATAAATAGCACATACAGGTTGTATCGGCAATATGTCTACTTGAATAGTCTGCGACGGCCTAGTCCTGCTGGAATGCACGTTCTGTGGCAGCCTGGACGGACCGGACCGTGTATGTCCCGCAAAACGGCGGTTGGGGCATCACGTGTCCAGGTTTGGCTGCTGTCCACGTGGCCACGCTGACCAGTGTGGGCCGGTCTCCACCGGACACCGCTGCCTGCTGCCAACTGACCCATCTGCCTGCATGCCGCCCCGCGCCGCTGTCGTGTCGCCCCGTCCAGGTGCCTGGCGCCCTACCCCGGGCCATGTGGGGAGCGAGGCACCTGCACCAGTGGGTGTCGTAGCGCTGTCGGGGTGCCGGGTGGTGGGCGGGCGGCCTGTCTGGCGGGCGGGGTGGCGGGTGTGCCGGGGTGCCGGGTGGTGGGCGGCGCCAACGAACGAAGCGGTGACCAGCTAGCGAGGCAGCGCAAGCGGTCATGCTGGGCCCATGAGGAACCACGAGCTCTGCACGATACCGCCTGTATGTAGCTAGCGTGGGGTTCGTTGCGGCGGCCTGGCCCTCTGCATGCCGAAATGCGCAGCGAGCGCCCATGCCCTCGCCCGCGCCCCCCTCTGCACGCAGACCTCAACACCACCGGCGGCGCCATGCTGTCCCCGGGCTTCAACTGCGCCTGCCCGCCGGGCTTCGCCTACAACGCCACGCTGCGGGACTGCGTGGGTGAGCATGGGGTGCAGGAGGCAGAGTGCGCAGGGGGCGTTGGGTCAATACGTACGTATGAGGAGGATCAAGCCCCACTCACCTACCTGCGATGTGTGCCCCGTGCTCGCCAACTCGTGGCCCTGCATTTGCCGCCGTCGGTGCCCCCTTGTGTCCCGTGTGACTGCACGGCGCGGCGCCCCTACACGGCGGCTGCTCCCCCAGACGTCAACGAGGTGCGTGCGTGTATCGCGTATACTTAGTAGTTTAGAAACCAATAACTTGAAAGGTGTTGCAGCTTCTATGCGGGCGCTATGAAGATATATAGCACAGTCGTTTGTTGCAGGGCGAACCTTGTCCTGCGTGAGCAGGCATCGCATACGAAACCTGCCCCGCCCTCAGACCCCCGCCGAACCCCAATTCCTCTCGCCTCCCCGCACGCCTTCCCCGCCGCACCCTCCCCTTCCGTCGCAGTGCACGTCCAGCCCTCCGCTGCACAACTGCCCCACCGGCGCCACATGCATCAACACCGTGGTACGCTGGCTAGGCTTTCTTTGTATACCCTGATAGCATTACGTGAGCGTGTGCGCCCGGCCCGGCCAGGAACCGTGTCAAACACCCGCCACCTTGGTTGCACCACGTGAGTTTCTCGCGTCGCAACCACTTCTATGATATTTTATGTTACATTTTTGTTGCGCCGTGTATGCAACCCGCAGGGCTCGTTCCGCTGCCGCTGCCCCAGCACTGGGCAGTGGTTCCTTGGCGGCGTGTGCCGAGGTGCGCATTGTGCCGTACGCCCTGCCTCAATGTATTCAGCACATGTAGTCCTGGTCGGCCCAGGACCCGACGTGTTGATTACACACCGTATCGATTTACCGCATCGGAAATGCATTGATGGACACTTCCGGACCTTGGCCACATGCCGGAGCATCTCAGCCGCACCCAATCGCTGATCATGTAATCACGGCACGCTGCCCTCTGCGGCCGCATCGGCCCCTCTCACTTGCCCCCTCCATCCGCCCCCTCTCCCTCCCCTCCACGCCCTCCCAGACATCAACGAGTGCGCCCGGCGCAACCCTCCCTGCGGCGGCTCCTCGGTCTGTGTCAACTCAATCTTCGATCTGACGCTCAACAGGACGCTGACCTACACCTGCACCTGCGCAAAGGTGTGTTACCGTTACAGTAAAGATCGCACCCGTGCGATGCCATTGGGATTGGCTTGGCGGTCGGCTGACTGTCGCTCTACGTGGCAGGACCCATGCCGACCCCGCATGTTTATTTGTGCGGTACCCAGCCACGCACGCATCCCGAGCCATCCCGAGCCATCCCGAGCAACCATGTTGGCGCACACAGCCCCACACGCCGCCTTCCGCCGCATGCTGCTGCCTGTCCCTTCCCTTGCATGCCAGGGCTTTGCCTTCAACGCCACCGCCAACGACTGCGTGGAGGTCAACGAGGTGACGGCGTAGAGCGAGGGGCCGGTGTGGAGCGAGGGTTGAGGGCCGTGTGAGAATATGCTGTGGGGACATCAGCAGGGGCGGCCGGGGCACACACCCCCTGGCGTGCGGGTGATCACCCGACGGAAGGGTGACTGGAGGTCCCCCCTCCCCCACCACCCCTCCAGTGTGTCAAGTCCTCCACGTGCCTGGGCAACAGCACCTGTGTGAACCTGGTCGGGTCGTACCGATGCGACTGCCCGGCAGGGTAAGCATCAAGGTTATGCTCACTATCAATCATCATGGCAACA
>BDDC01000144.1:32014-98990 GCA_001662425.1 Chlamydomonas sphaeroides | reverse complement strand
GGCGCTGCCGCAGCGGTCGTTGATCCTCGGTTTGGGTCCATCCATGGGCATGTAGCTAGCCTACCCATCCCCTTCCTCCCTCAGTTCAGACGTGTACAACCTCCTAGCTCGGTCCAGGCAAACAGCGCAAGGAGAGGCCTGCTGCCGAACACAGTAGGCGCGGATATGGCGGCCAGCACCTGTGATGATTCACAACAGAACCCCCCGGTGGTCAAGCATGTCAGGAACCTGCACAGGGCCTGGCGTCCCCCCCCCAGAGGCTCCCCGACGCCGCGTGACACGTCAGGGTCCTGCCGGGCGTTGCCTGCCGATCCTGAGGCCATCTGACACGTCAGGGTCCTGCAAGGCATACCCCGAGGACACCCCACGACATGTCAAGGGCCCGCCAGTGGCCTTCACCAGTGTCACCACCGCAGACCCAAGTACGTACTGGGGAGCCGCAGCGGCATGCCAGGAGCCAGGCAGGCTATATATATATATATATATATATATATATAGCTATATATAGCTATGAGCAGCGTTAGGTGTGTGCGAGCGCGGCAAAGCGCGTTTGTTCGCGCGACAGAGTTGGCGACGGCGTGGTCGCGGGCTACTGTAATGTTACTGCACGTGCTAGGTGTGTGTACAGGTCACGGCTGGTTCGGCGCGATGGAGGTATCTAGACGTCGACACCTGCTGTGGACGAGACTCTCGACGGCATGTGTCGACGCCCCATGCACGGCCTGACTCGGGGAGACCACGTTAGCAAACGTTACCAGTAACGCGCGTTGGGGAGACCACGTTGGTGAACGTTACCAGGTATGCGCGTTATCCAGCGTGCGAACGTTAGACCACGTTACATCCGTAACGTGCCCGTTGTCAGGGCCATCGCCCGTTAGGGAGGGGGCGTTAGCGCACGTTGCAGCCGTGCGCCCCATGCAAGGCCCTGGGACAACGTTAAATAACGTGGATTGATGGCCACGTTAAGCCCGCAACGTGGCACGTAGGGACACGTTACGCCAAGCGTTAGCATCACGCTAAGGGCACGTTATGGAGCTGTAACGTGGCTTTTGCGTGCGTTCTCGTCCCCATAGTGGATGTGGGTTGCCTGACAAGAATGGTAGCGAGTGTCGTAGTGATAAGCAGCGATTAGGCGCAGCCACTAGGAACCACCGGCCGGAGGGGCAGAAGGCAGAGGGCATGAACGGTTAACAAGTCAAGTCGGCGCGCCGCAAAGTGGGGCACCAGGAGCAGGAAGAAAGCAGGGCACACGCTACACGCGAAGGCGGTCGGCGGGTGCTGCGTCTGTGGAGGGAGAAAGTGGGCCAGGGCCAGCACCAGGGCGGAGCACAAGGGGAGGAGAAGTGCGACAGCATGAGGGTACTGGTGTGCTGGTGTGCGTGAGAGCGCGTGTGTGCATGCCAGAGGCGAGCGGACTCGAAAATTATTTCTCCGCTCGCCGCCAGGCGTGGCCCCCTCCGCGGCGCTTGGCGGGGGGGGGGACAAGGCCGGAGTGCGTGCCATGGCTGTAACAACAGGATCAGCCTCAAAGCTAGTGATGCTGAGACAGTTATCCTGTCCTCACAATGGCGAGTGAGGGCCCGGGTTGATCCCCGGGGCCCGCCGGCAGGCATGGGGTCAGCAGGCCCTGCCCGAGGGGCCGGGGCACGGAAGGCGTGGCCCGGTCCAGTGGGCTGGGGCCCGTACGCCCGCGGGCCGTGTGTAAAAGGATTCGTTACAAGGGAGTGCCGCTATGACTCAGCGGAGGAACCATACCCGGAACCGCTTTGCCGTGCGCGTGTGCATGGCATCGCGTGATGGGCGATTTGGCGTTGCACCTTTGGTCGCCCTCTAGGGTGAGTCGCACTGCTGGCGGGCCACGGTGCTGGCCGTGAGCAATGGCGTTCTAGCCCCTTTGCCCCCTGCCCTTCGTTCTGCGTCGCTGGGCGTGTCAAGCAAACAGCGCCAGGGCCTCGCCCCACACCGCTATTTCAGGTTGAGGTTCGCACACCCAATCAACACCGCTCCAACAGCTCTGGCAGAACTGGCCCTGACGGAGGTGCAAGACCGACCCGAGCGCGCATCGGTCGCATGGCCTAGCTTGCATGCAGGCCGGCAGATGCGCGGTACGTCTCATGATGCAGAGTAGGGAATGGGGCCGCCGCAGCCCGCCGGTACACAGCCCAGGGCACCGATGCGGCACAGCTGTGGGAAGTGGGGCGCCGGCGCGCAGATCAGCAGGGGCGCAGCATGGCGCTGCCTAGTCCTCGGCCAAAGCGCATCCAGGGGGCATCCGTCCAGGGCCTCCCGCTCACCCAAACAATCAACACCGCTCCATGGCATCGGACTACCGTATGCGTGACCGCGGCCGCCTGTCCTACCTGGCAACGGTGACCAGGCCCACTCACGCTTGCTTACAGTCGGTCGGGAGCACCCCAACACGTGCAGCAGAGCGCCCAGGCCCAGGATGCATCCAGCCGCGGCGTGCACTTCCTTGCGCCCCTGCGCCCCGCCACGCCTGTCCTTGCCGCATTGCATTGATCCCCCGCACGTGCCGGCACACCCGCGCCATGCTGAGTACACACAGCTGTGCGCTGCGCGGTCGCGGCCGCATGCCAACCTGCTTCGCCGCGCCTCGAGCCGTTCCGCCGTGCCTCGAGCCGTTCCGCCGCGCCTCGAGCCGCCGCATGACACGTGCCTCCCCGCTCCCCCCATGCATGCCCGTGCCTCAAACCACACACCTGCTCAGCCGCGGCACCCACTCGCGCCCCCTCCGACAAAGCCCTCCCAGCCTCCTCCGCCTGCCGCGCTTGGCCCGGCCCCTGCGCCGCCGGCCCATGGCCGCGGTGGCGGACCGGCCGCTGCCGCGCCGCCAGCAGCGTACATGGCTGCAGGCGCGGCCCGCGGCTGCTGCGATGCGCCCACGCTTGACGACGCGCTTGAGCCGGTGCCGCGGCTGACGGCCGCGGCCCCCAGCCCCGGCCCGGCGCTACCTCCTGCGCCGGCGCCAGGTCCGGGCCCATCTGCGGAGTCCGCCTCTGTGAAAAAGAGGTGCGTGTGGGCGTCATTGAAGTTGAGCCGCAGCAGGAGGTCGCTCAGGTGGGGCTGCGACGTCTGCGGGGAAGGGGCAGGCGGGGCCAGACAAGGGCAGCGGTTGGAGCCCAGAGTCGGGGGGCGTGCGTGTGAGTCTGTTGAAAGCACGGTGCGTAGTCCACTTCGTCGCTCGTGACCCGGGTTCGCGTGGGCTGAGCACGACGGATGTGGCCCTTGCCAGGCCTACGAGATCCGTCTCGCTTTGACACCCCGACCCTCGGGGCCAGCCTGCCCTACGCACCGCCGATGCGCTGGCGTTACAAATGAGGTAGGCCTGCCACCGGACGAAGTGTGTGTTGGACTCTTCTGCTTCACGTGCAAACCTCTCCGCCAAGGCACTGGCTGGGGACGGTACGGCCGAGGCGCCGCCGGAGGATCCACCCGAGGGGCCGCGGGGCAGGGCACCGGGCGGCAGAGGAGGGGCCGCGATTCCCGCGGCGCCGGGCAGCGGCTACGCGGCGAGGAGGCAGCGGAGGTGGGTGGTGCAAGTATTGGGGCAGGAGAAGCAGGGACGGACGTTGAGGCGAGTTCCAAGATGAAGTTGAGGCTCGCTACATGAGGACCTCCGCCCAAGCGCGTGCCTGCTCAGCGGCCTCGCATGCTGGGGAGAGCAGGCCTCCCGTAAGTGTGTGTCATCCCACCGCCGCCTCACCTTGGCGCCGCCCGCCCCGCCGTACAGTCCGCACACGGCAGCCGCGAAGCGCAGGCAGCTGTCCAGGCACCAGCGCAGCGCCCCGCCCATGTGCAGTGACTGCTCGTCGCCGGGGTGCCTGCGGGGCGGGGTTGGGCAGGATGACGCCGGGGCGGAGCACCGGCGCACGCACGGCACGTGAGCAGCCGCTGCGCAGCCAGCTGGCGGGCCGGCACGGGTTGCGGCGGCTCGGCGACCCCCGCGTCGTCCACGCGCTACTCGGCGCCACGGCCCCTCGCCACACGTAAGCCCTGAGCCAGCTCGCAAGCCCACTGCCAAGCGCGCCGGCGTCATGCCCGCGAGCCGCCTGACCTGAAGCAGCGGCGCAGCAGCGTGGCTGTGTAGGCGGTGTGGGCGGAGCACACGTCGTCCAGGCTGCGGGCGCCCGCCAGGTCCTGCAGGTGGCCGGGAGGGGCGCAGCGCCGTGGGCTAGGGCTAGGTGGACAGGTGGCGGGTCGGTGCAGAGCAGGGGTGGACCATGATGCGGAGGGAAGACGAGGGGAGAGGGGATCAACCGCACGTCACCCAGGCCCTGCCGAGCCCGGCCCCCATCCAGCCCAACCCCAACCCGGCCCCTTCCCTTCCCATTTCGTCCCCGACCACCCTCTGCCCCCGTGGCCGCACCTCCTCCAGCTGCGCCCACGCGCCGTACACCAGCTGCGCCGCCACCCACTGCTCCAGGCACGACATGAAGTGCAGCATGGAGGACAGCACGCAGTGGTGCCGCGTGGCCGCAGCGTCAGCGGCAGCGTCAGCCGCAACCGCGGCGGCGGCGTCGGGGTCGTCGGCGGCAATGCGGCCGCGCCGGGCCGCAACCAGGCGGTCCAGCAGGCCGCCGCCGCCGCCGGTGCCGCCAGCGCCGCCGCCACCTGCCGCCGGCGCGTCGCCCGAGTAGCTCATGCGGTGTGGCCGAGGGCTGCTGGTCGCGCCGCCGGCAGCCGCAGAGCTGGGCCGGTCGGCGATGCCGCCCCGGCCGGCGCTGGCGCTGCGAGGCACACCGCCTGCGCCTGCGGCCGCACCCGCGCCTGGCCTCCGCAGCGGCGGCCAGCTGTTGGCGTGGCGGCGCCGCTGCCGCTCCCGCCAGGCCAAGCTGGCGGCCTTGTGCGCGGAGTCCAGCGCGGCCCGCACCCACCGCAGCTGCAGGTTGAACACCAGCACCTATGGGGCCGAGGGACAGAAGGGGAAGGGAGGGGCAGATAAGGGACGTGAGGGGAGCAACTGAACACCCCTGAGTGTTGTATCGGAGCCTCACTGCTTACATGACCGTGCATGGGCCCGCGCCACTCGGCTGATTGTTTCCCAGCTTAACGGCCAGCTGGGCTCTACTCTGGTGCGCCGCGCCATTGATGACAAGACAGCTCCTGCTAGCTTCCCGTACTAGGGCCCACTAGGGCCCATCCCTCGCCGCGCCCCCCCTGGCCGCCGCACCGCGCTGTACGCCCGCAGCGCCCTTCCGTCCGCCACCAGCGCCACCACCCAGGAGGGCGCCACGCCCAGGGACAGCCGGTCCAGCTCCAGCACACTGTGCCGGGCGGGCGGGAGCAGGCGGGAATAGGAAGGTGGGAGCAGGCGGGCGGGAGCAGGCGGGTGGTGGAGGGGGCGCAGGAGGCTTGCACGGAGGGCCACAGCCGGGAGGGACCACAGGGATCCAAGCGGGCACCATGCCCTCGTGCAAACCCTGGTCCAAATCAAGCCAGAGCCAAACGGGCCCCCCTCGGCTCACCTGCGGTCCAGCGCCGTGACCTCTTGCAGCCCGCCACCCCCTCCTGCCCCGCCGCGCCCGCCAGGCGCGCCTCCGCCTCCGCCCGCTCCTGCTCTGCCTGCCGCCGCTGACGACGAGGTGGCGGCCGGCGGCTGCGGCGCGACGGACAGCAGCAGGCTGGCGGGCGGGGGCAGCGGCTCGTCGGGGCTGGCCGCCGCAAGCGCCTCCTGCGGGCACAGCGAGATGCGCCAACTCGGCAATGGGGATGGGGGAGACGGGCAAGCACGCGTTGCGCGGCCGGCAGGTGACCCTATCCCGCGCTGCGTCCGGCCCCCTGGACCGCGCCTCAGCACACGGTGTGCGGCCCCCAACCGTGCTGCCCTTCCCCCCCTGGACCGCGCCTCACGTGCAGCGCTGCCTCCAGGGCCGCCTCCTCGAAGGGCGGCTCCCCCAGGCGGTGGCCCTCCAGCAGCCCAGCCACCAGGCCGTCCGCCCAGCCCCGGGCCGCGGGCGAGGAGAGCAGGAAGACAGAGGGCAGCGCGGCGAGCCGGGACTGGGGCGGTGGGGCGAGGAGGGGGAATGGGGAAAAGAAAAAGCGGTGTGTCCATGGGGATCTTGGTTACCTCGCTCCCAGCGACCCCCAGCGCCACCCACCTCCAGTCCCCAGCCCCCAAGCAGCTTGAGCAGTAGGGCGTCGTTCACATGGTCGGCCTGAGGGGACGGTGGTTGGAGGAGACGAAAGGGGAGGGGCGCTGTGGAGGGGGCACTGGGCGCAGCGCCACTTGGCTGAATCGCCCCCTTGGCCTCACCCTGTCCTGCAAGGGCTCGGTGAGGCCCCTCTGCAGCAGCTCTGACAGGTGCGGCAGGCCCAAGGGACGCCCGGCGCCAGGGCTGGGACCAGGGCCCGGGAGCCCTTCGGGACCTCCCCGACCCGGCCCCGGACCCGCCGCCGCCGCCGCCCCCCCGTCCTGCTCCGGCTCCTCAAGGCCGCACGCCTGCGCCAGCAGCGCCGCCAGCGCCGGGTGCGCGTGGGCGCCCAGCACGGGCCGCTGCCGAGCGGCAGCCAGGGAGCCGGCCCCGGAGTCGGGCGGCGCGGCGGCTGCCGGTCGGCGGCGCAGCAGGCGCTGCATGCGGAGCCTGCGAGGGGGCACAACGGCGGCAGCTCTCGATACCAACACATGGGCACGTCGGCCCTCAGCCCTTCAGAAGCAGCCTCACATGGGTCCGCTCAGCGGCTGCTGCCACGCGCCGCCGCCGCCGCCTGCGCTCGACGCCGACGCCATCGGCCGCATCAGCTCCTCGCACCGACTCGACACCCAGGGGTTGCCAGCCCCAAACGGCTCGACCGCGGGCTCTGCGCTGGTGCTGCCGGCTTCCCCACCGGCGGCAGCGCCCTCGCGCCAGGCATGCAGATCGCGCCTAGCGGCGCTGCCATGGGGCGGAGCGTCGGCTGCGCTATCGCCTGGGCTGCTGCCGCCGCTGGCGGCTCCGCATTCCAGCGGCGTCACCGGCGAGCCGCTGGCCGCGCCGGCTCCGTGCGGCAGCGCTAACATCGCCGCCGCCGACACCGGAGCCCAAGCCGCAGCGGCGGCAACCGCGCCGCCGCCGCCGCCGCCGCCGCCAGCGCACAGCGCCCGCAGCCGCGCGGAGGCCGACTCCATGCGCGTCCAGAAGCCCTGCGCGACGGCGTCTGGCGCAAGTGCGGCGGCGCCGGCGGCCCCGCCCGGCGGCGCCGTCCCGTGCCGAGCGGCCGTCCCTGGCGCCGACTCTGGCGGCGCGAGGCTGCCCGGCCTTGGCGGCGTCACGGCGAGCAGCGGCAGGTGACCACGGCTGCCGTACTGCGCCGGCCCCGATGACGCACTGGGTTGTACGCCAACGTACGACATGAGGCGCTCCATGAGCGACCGCCGCAGGTCCCGCCCGCCACCGCCGCCGCCGAACAATCTCGATATGTGCGGCTCCTGCCCGGCCCCGTCGTACAGATCCAGGCCGTACATCGCGTACGACTCCTCCAGCGCGACCGGATCCAGCACGGCCGCGCCGGCGACGCCGTAGCCGGGTCCGGACGAGCCGGCGGTGGCGGCGGCGGCTGCGCCCGCCTCCTCCAGGCCGTCAGCCTCGCGCTGGCGGAGGCGCAGTGACTTGCCTGGGGAACAAGCCCGCCAGGTCACGCGTGGAACAATCATAACAACGACCGTGCTGCAGTCTGAGCCGGCGTTCAGCGGCAGCCTGGCGGCACAGTCCGGGCACGGCCTGCTCTGCAGCCGGCCCCGGGGGCTCGTGCGTGCGAAATGCGCACTCGGGTTCGCTGGTGCGTGCCGCGGACGGAGCAGCCGCAGCCGACATTGACTGGCCTCACGGGCTCACGTTGCCCTGGCACCTGCCGCGCCCCCTGGCCGCTGCACTGAGCCCTGCCTCGCTGCCATGCGCCACTCCCCATCCACCGCCGCCCCTTCCCCACGCCTTGGGCCCCCTTCACCACCGCCCACCACCACCGCCCCGCCCCGCCCCACCTGCAGCCATGATGCTGGGCATGAGCGCCTCCAGGAAGGGAGGGCACAGGCAGGCGCCGGCGCCTGCGCCGGGGCCGGAGCCGTCGCCTGGGGACTGCTGCGAGGCCCCCACTGCGGCTGCGTGTTGCTGCGGCGGCTGCTGCGGCTGCTGCGGCCGGGTGAGGGGCAGGTAGCCCTCGCGCCAGAAGTTGGGGTGGTCGGGCGGCACCTGGGGTGGGCAGGGGGCCGCGGCAGCGGGCGCATGGGGCCCGCGGTCCGGCGGTGGATCGCAAGGGCGATAGATGGCCAGGGCAAGCCGCACATGGAGGAAGGCCAAGGCGCAGCCGGCCGGCGCGCGCGCCCCCATGCAGCTCATCCCGCCTCCCTGCCCCCGCTGCGGCCACACCTCTCTGCCCCGCGAGCCGCCCCGCGCGATGAAGAAGTCCGCAGGCAGCTCCCCGTCCCAGACCGCGCCTGCCCCGCCTCCTCCGCCGGCGGCGCCGCCCGCTGACGGCGCCGGTGGCGGCCCGTCGGCCCACAGCCACGCCTCCAGCCCCTCCAGGCAGGGCTCCAGGGCGGCCAGGTACAGGTACAGCAGCATGCAGCGGTGGCCGTGGGACTCGAGGGGCTGCGAGGGTTTGTGGCAGAAAAGGTCAGGACGGAGGTACACGGTTGTGGGGAGGGAAGGAGGTTAACGGTTTCGGGGAAGGGCCACGCCGCCGGGCGCACGCCCTACCTAGCCAGCAGGCAGGCCCGCACCGTACGGGTGCAGGGCGCCTGGAGCAGCGGTGCCACTGCCCCCGCCCCGCGCCCTCTCACCCTGAAGGCGCCATCGAGCCAGCCCCTCTCGTTGGCGGCGTGCAGGGTCTCAAGTACCAGACTCGCCTGCGGCAATCGGGCGGGGCCAAGGGACGAATACTGGTACCGTTGGGGTTGGGGTGGGGCCAACCGCGTGCGTGGGTGTGGATAAGGAGCCGCTCAGCTGACTGGTGACGGTAGCAGCACACCGATCCCCCCCTCACCTGCAGCCGCAGCGCCAGGCCCGGCGAGAGGGCCAGCGGCCCAGCTGGCGTCGAGGCTTCCGCCGGCGGCGCCGCGTCCCGCTGCCGTGCCGACTGCCAGCCTGGGCCCCCCGCCCCTCTGCCCCCAGCACCGGCCGCGCCCCCGCCCCCGCCTGCGCCCGCCGCCTCCTTGTCACGCTGCTGCTGCTCCTGCCGACGGCGCGCCTCCGCCTCCGCCTGCGCCGCCTCCGCCAGCTGCGCCTCCGCCTGCACCACCACCGCGCGGCACACCTCGCCCACTGCCGCCGTCAGGCCGCCGGCGCGGCGCAGGAAGGGCTGCAGCGACAGCAGCAGCCGCTGCACGCTGGGCAGCCCCGCCAGGGCGCTGCAGCCCGGCAAGCCCCCCTCGGCTGCGGCCACGGCTGCGGTGGTGATGGACTGCTCCAGCGCCACCAGCGGCGTGTGCAGCGCGTGGAGGCACTCGGCGGCGGCCTGCGCCCCACATGGGCACATGGGCAGCGGCGTCACAGCAGCACCACGGGCGCGTGACCGGGGGGCGAGGCGGATGGCCTGCAAGGTATACCCCGGTGCCCCCCGGCAGGCAGCAACAGGATGGCACGAACACCATTGGCTGGTGCGAGCAACCCCCGCCGCGCTCCACTCCGCTCGCACGCCGCACCTGCAGCACCGCCAGCAGCGTCGGCCCCGGCACGACGGCCAGGCCGGCGCCGGGGCGCCCCGACGGCAGCCCGCCCCTGGCGCCGCCCCCACCGGGCCTCGGACCGCCCGGTACCGTGAGCCCCGCCGCCTGCAGCAGCCAGGCCGGCACGTCGACGCCCTCGGCCACCCGCTGCTCCGCTGCCCCTGCGGCAGCCGCCGTGGCCCCTGCCGTCGGGCCTGCCCGCTGCTGCGCCATGTGCGCCGCCATCCGTGCCGCCAGCTGGCGGCGCCGCCAGTCCAGGCAGGCGCCGAGCCATTCCTGCAGCCGCCGGAGGGCGCCGGCGGCGCGGAGCAGCGGCCTGACGGCGGTGCGCATGGTGCCGGGCGAGATGCTGGCGCACAGGTACAGCTCGGGCGCGGGGACGAAGCTGGCGGGGAGGGCAGCGGGCGGTTGGGAGGGAGGGGGCCGGCGTGTGAGGGGGAGGACGATGAAGGGGGACAGCAGCGGCGCGAGCAGTGACCCGCATCGAGTATGAGACGGCGGCGATCGCTTTGAGCCTGCCGCGCATCCCCGTACTCGGCCTCGGCGGCGGCGTGCCATCCGCATTGGCGACGATGTGAGCTCACCGCCTCACCCTTGCCCTCCCCAGCGGCACCGAGGCCCTTGCCCGCGCTCGCCCTGCGTCCAACCGTGAGCAAGTGGCCTTTGACAGTCCCCTCCCGTTGGCAGCTCTGCCCAACGCTGCCGCGAGCTGTGCCCCACCTGCTGCTGGCGGGGTCCCAAGGGATGAGGTCGCTGGTGCGGCCCTGGGGGGGGGGGGGGGGCGTAGGGCCACGAGGTCGGGCGCAGGGCGCGGGCTGGGCGCAAACATCGGCACGAGGGCACAGCCGCACGAACAGCGGTGGGTGCCCACCCCCCGGCGGTGCGCGCAGTCACCCCCTGGATCCACATGCCGCCGTGCTCCCTGTCCGGATGGCCCCTCGCAGGCACCCATGGCATGGTTCTGCCCGCAGCCTGCGGAGCTCCGACCCCAGCCACCCACCTGCAGCGCCGCCAGCAGCGCCAGCATGACGCGGGCCGGCGGCGTCACCAGCGCCCCCAGCGACGGCGGCAGGCCGGCAGCGGCGGATAGGCGGTCGCTCAGGCTGCCCGGAGGGGCCACTTCGGGCCCGGTGGGGATCCTCGGGCGGCCGGTGGAGGGGTCCGGGTCGGCCAGAAGTGACGCGGCGGGACTGGCGGCACGGCGGCAGGCGGCGGGGGAGACGAAAGGCTTGTCAGTTGGCGGCGAGCGCGATCGAGGCCGTCGAGTTGGGTTTTTAGGGTTAGGTGGGGTGGTGTCGAGCTTACCTTGCGGCTGTCGACCAGGGCACCTGTGGCGCAGAGGGAGCCGCTGCCTGCGCGGGCGGCGGCAGCATGCAGGCACGCAGCGTCATGCAAGCCGCCCACGAGACGCCTCCCCACGGGAGCGCCACACCCCCTGTGCCCTCGCCCATCCTGCTTGCCGCCGCCCCCGCAGCCGCCTTGCCTGCTGCTGCCGCGCGCCAGCGCCGCCAGCGCTGTGCCCATACGGCCCAGCGGCGGCCGCCGCACCCAGCCCGCCTGCTCCCCATCGCCCGCCCGCGTGTGCGCCCGAGGCCGCGCCGTCATCGTCGTCGCTCCAGTCGCTTAGCGTTGAGTCCGAGCTGTACGTGCGGCCGCCCTGCCCCTCCTCATCCCCCTCGTCGTCGCTGCGCAGCTCGGCTGCGACGGAGGCCCGGTACGCCGCCTCCGCGGCAGCCGCCTGCTGGGCCTGCGCCGCGCGCTGCTGGTGACGGCGCTGCGCGGCTGCGGCCACATCCTGTGCGGACGTGTCCAGTGGCCGCCCCGCGATTGAGCGCAGCAGCGCGAGGATGCGAGCTTCGGGGTCGGGGTAGGCGCTCTGGGGGGTGCGGGTGGGGGTGTGCGCAAGAAACGAGCGGCTTCGGGTGAGGTGCGGGTCCGCGTCATGGTCGCTAGGTGATATGCATTTGGATTCACGCAAGTCGACGCGAGGCGGAGGCGGCGGTCGGGGTCGCGGGTCGGCAAGATACGCGCGCCAGGGTGGCCTTACCTGCAGCCCGAGGCCATGCAGCTCCTGCAGCAGCTGCCTCAGCCGGGCCGCCTTAAACTGCTGGGAGTCCTCATCGCAACGCAGCGCCAGGCTGTGGATGGGTGCAGGCGTTCACAGCAGAAGGGTCGGCGTGGTCAGGGCTGGGGAAAGGCTCGGGATGGCAGTTATGGGCATTCGGTCAGCGGCGCGGACCTGTTGTACCATGCCTCCTCGTCGCGCGCGTCCACATGCAGCGTGGGCTCTGAAAGATTTGATACCACGTAGTGTAGCGCTGTACCGAAGTTGGCTGGGTCGTGTTCCTGCAATTGAGCCAGTGCGACAGCCTTGAGCAGCTGCATCAATGCCAGCGTCGTTCAATTCGTCACACGATTACTGACCTCAGTCAACGACGGTAGACAGCATGTGAGAAGCTTTCGGCACAGCGCCTCGCGTTTCTGTTCTTGCTTCTGCTTGAACTTTGACGCCATTGTTTAGGATGGGCCTACATCTGTTACAGCTGGGTATGCGTGGGCGTCTGCTTGGAGCCCTGAAGGTTGCATGAAAGAAAGCGCGGGAACCCGCAGCTTTCCCCTATTCGCGCCATCACCCGCTCGCCCCCCGACCGACCGGGCTCGCGTGCCCATGGTCCTCGATTCCCCCAGCAATACCCCCTGCACGCCAAGACCCGGCTTACGTCTGGTCGTCTGCCCCATCGCCGAAGCGCGCAAGGCCGATGCCGCATGCCGCCGCGACGCCGTGTGCTCGCCGCTCTGTCGAACCCTTACATCATTCCGAAGTTCCCCTGTCCAACCCTTCCCCAGTCCAACCCTCCCAACCCCCTACATGTGGATCCGTCCCCTCGGCTATCCCGTCGCCACGGAGCCGCCGCCCATCTCCGCGGGCCGGGGGCGCTCTCTCCATCGGCGCCCTGCCACGCCCTGTCCAGCGGCGCCTGAGGCCGCCGTGTGCGGACTGCACGGTGGGCCGGGCAGCAACCAATTCGTAGCGCCAGTGAACTCAGCATTAGCATGCACGGCCGCGGCATTTACGCAATGAACCTCGTGTCGCCGCGGCAGCTGCGACATCAGCGGCGGTTGCGGCGGCTGCCAAAGTGGCCACGGTGGCGCTGGCTTGGACGCATGTTCGCCGCTCCATTTCTCCCAAGCATGGCCCTTACTATTCTCCACTGTTACAAGGCTCCAACTCCTCGGATGCCTCCTCGCCGCTCAGCCGCTGCCCGGCGCCGCGGGCCTCGCGGCCCCTCCTCTGCCGCCCGGTGCCCTGCCCCGCGGCGCTTCGGGCCCCCCGGGCGGACCCTCCGGCGGTGCCTCGGCCGCTCCCTCACCGGTTGTCCCTGACCAGTGCCCTGGCTGTGATCTACACACGCGCGGCCGCGCAGCTCCGATGCGCACCTCGCCCCAACCTCGGAGACGTCCCAACCGCCGCTGCCCCGGTAGCTGTCTCGACATGAAGCCGAAGGCACCGACGCACGCATTGCCTTCGTAAGCGGCATCCGGGGCACTGGGACGGGCGCATGTCCGACGCACGTCCTGCCTCGCGCGCCTGGGTCATGCCGTTGCCTCTGCGGTTCAAGCTGTGCACGACGCGCAGCGCAGACAGCCGCGAGAGGTTGCGGTCTCCTCGGGGCCGCCGACAGGGCAGCTGGTTGTGGTGCGTCGGCGAGGGGCTCTGGCGTCTCAGGCCTGATGCCGCAAGGCGCTGGCGCCAATGTAGGTGTCACAGGCGAAGTGAGGGGCGGGAATCGGACGGTCCCATTGACACCGTGCTGGGCAGGCTGCGCCAACGGCTACAGTGCACCCTTGCTTACCCCATGCGCGCGCCCGCACGCGCCTTGAGACTTGCGCGGGCGTGCAGGAAGGGGCCCTGCCGACCGGCCGGGCGGCTGCGGAAGTAGCGCCCCCCCGTGGCTGTTGGCTCGCGAGCCATGGATGCCGGGCCGGGCCGTCGGACGCGAAGGCCGGCCTGGTGTCCTTCATTCGGGGATGGGCAATCCCAGCGGTCCAGAGGTTTGGCATCCGGTGGCGAAGGTGTCGCTGGATGACAGGGGCAGGCAGTGCCTGAGCCTGTGCTATAGCCGTGGGTGGAGGAGTCGCGCCCTAGCTGTGCTTAAAGCGTGCGGTGAGCGAGCGCGGCGTAGCATAGTCGCAACGGGGTCGGCGTGCGTCACTTTCAAGGATAGTTTCAATTTCCATTGCCGGGTTGCCCCTTTCAACTGAGGAATGAGCGTGGCATTTGGCCCTGTAACAGGCAGTCTTGAGCACAGGCATGGACGGCTTTTGGAAGCCCACACCTAGGCCCGCGGCTGCCACACCGCTCGGTCACCCCAACACACGGCACAGCACGGTGCGGCAGGGGCCCTCACGGGCGCACCTGGGCGCAGCGCTGCGGCCCTGGCCGCCCGATTAGCCAGCAGTTCAGTTCGTGCTAGTCCGCATGGATTAAGCTAATACAAACTCTGCTGCCTTGTCTTGTCCTTCTCCATATAATAACCGGCACTTCCTAGGCTGAGGCTGTCCTGGACCGCCTTGCCAACCAAAACCTTGAGGCGGCTGCAGCAGCAGCAGCGGCATTTTCGGCGGCTGGCAAGATGCTCCATTACAAACAGAAGAACGACGTCAATAACCTATAACCTGGACCTGCAATTCTGCGAAAACGACAATCCACCCATAGCCGCCGTGACGGGGGGCCAAGCAGGCAAACAAGCACGCAGGGTAGCGCGTAGCCACGCAGCGGCACGCGGCAGCCGACCAACTCACCTGGTGGCGCGCGCCTTACGCCAGAGACCGAGTAACTGCCACTGGCGCCTAGCGGCCCGGCCCAACCCCATAACGCAACCGGAAGTGAACATGTGGAATAGGGTCAGCGTGCGGCGGCTTGGTCAGTAGGCTTCGGAATGGTCATCGCGTAGCAAGGAGAGTTGTGCCGACGGGACGGAGTAGCCTAGCCTAGGGTTATCTATCCCGCGCCAGTGGCAGTGGGAAGAGCGCCTGTGAGGGGCAGGTGCAAGAAGAGGGCGACGCCACGAGGCGCGCCAGCAGGCGGGCGCCGTACAGCCGTGCGTACAGCTGGCCAATACGCCAGTACAGGCTGCGACAGAAGCTGCGCGGGGGTCGGCGAGAGAGGGGGGGCTGTGGAACGTGGCGCCGGTTGCATCTGAGGTGGACCGGCACGGTGGGGCGCAGGGGGGGCGGGTGCGCTGGTGCTGACAGGGGAGGGTGGGTGGCTCCATTCCAAGCGCTGTCTGACATAAAATTTCATGTACTGATATGGACAGCCACAGTTCAAACGGGTCCTACTCCTAGCACGCCTGCACTGAATGTTCATGCGACGAGCGTTTCCATACTCTGGCACGCTGCACCTGCTTCATATCGCTCTTAGCAGTGCGCACGAGATGCCGAGCACGGAATCGTGAGCCCACAGTGGCCTGCTCTCAGTCACGCCACTGAAATCGATCAAGCAGCGCTATTGGCGGCGAGTAAGCCTCCTGCGCCAGGGGCGCAACGACGTGCATGTTGGTCGCGTGAACGTTTCTGTAAATATGCGTGGGACATGTGGAGCTTCAATCACTCGCCTACAATATGAATTCTGTAGCTTAGTGAACTGCGTGCAAGCGCGGCGATGGGATTGCCGGAAGCTTCCGCGCGCCGCGCGTTGATGGGATTTAATTTTACGCGCATATCCCACGAAACAATTGAAAAGCTGCAAGCGCGGGAATGGTCATGTCGTGCAGCTAACAGGATTCTCATCACCGCACACGTACCACAACTTAACAGAGAGATGGCAGCAGCAACTGTAGCTGATACAGGGGCAATATATCCAATTGGGCTGTCGTGTCGTCACGAAGCCTGGCTAGTCAGCGCGCGACGGCGCGCGACGACGTGCGGTCGGCACCGCGTGCCTGCCACCTGGCGGGTCCAGGCGAACATTCTGCCTGTCAACCATGCCGCCCGTGCCGCTGCCCCACCTTGCAGATATCGCGCAATGCGTCGGCGCGTGAACCTGCACGCAGCCGAGGCGGCTCGTGCACGCACCGCCGTCCCTGACGGCCGCAAGCGCTGCAGTGCAGCGCTACCTGTACAGGGCCTGGCGCCGCTGGTGTTGCTGACGCTGCTACCCATTGCAGCGGCTCAGATCAGGGGTGCGTCATCCCGCCTGCCGCTACGAGGCTTCCCCGTCGCATGAGGCGCACACGGTCTCGCGCGAGGATCCTTCCCAGCACGGCTCGCCGCGGCTCGTGTGCATGGAAGCGCCAGCCAACGTTGCAATCTTTCACTGAACTCCAACCCGTACCCGTACCCGTATCCTCCCGGACGGCGCCCCACCGCGTCTGCCCGCAGCGGTCCTGCGCAACGAGTTCCTGCGACCCAACATGGCGCTGCGCGAGGGCAGCCTGCTAATCAGTAACAACAACGTAAACTACAGCGTGTGCAGGTGCGCGGTGCATTACTGCCGTATACATCGCCCGTTGCCTTGTCAGAGGGCCACCGCGGCGCCCGGCGAGGGACCCAGGAGAGCGTGTTTGGTGAGGGGTCCAGGCGTGTTTGCTACCATGGCCTGCACTGTGCGCAGTCAGACGGTGTGCTGTGGCCACGCGCCGACGCTTGCACTCTTTGGCGATGGCATGCACATGGGAGGACAGAGCGCCGCCGTGCCGCCAGACGGCCACCCGGGTCCTGGGCCGTATCGACCGGCTGCGTGCACATGAACCTGGGTGCGCCCATGGCCCCCGTGCTGCGGTGTCTGGTCGGCGCCGAGAACCGAGCACGGCATGCACGCCCGCGGCACAGTCCGCCGCGTGCTCCCCGGCGTAGGGTGGGCATTCCGCAGAGGCGCGCATGCTGGAGCGCTGTGCGTACGCAACAAGCTAATCCCCTCACAGCGGGTGCTATGCAAGCAGCTGCCGCCAGTGTGGCACCCTCGCGTATGCAGCGTGTGCGTGTGCCGACCAGCCGTTGCCGACATGCCGCCGCGCCTGCGACACCGATGGCCAGGATGCAAGCATGGTGCGCCGCAGCAGCCCACCTGGACTATTCTTGGCCTTGCCCCTCATGCCGCCGCAGTGAGGGCTTTGACTTGGAGGACGCTGTGGTCACGTGCCGCGAGCTGGGGCTGCCCACCGCCATCGTGTCTGTCGTGGACCGGTACGTAGCTTGCTTGCACGAGGGCCCAAGCACGGGGTGGCGCGCCGCCAGCCAGCTGAGTTCGCGGCTGCTGGCCAGCCGGTTGTGACCGGCCGACGCGCCCTGCAGTGTGTGTTGCGGGCTCCTGACCTGCTATGCCATGTCGTTCGGCACTGCTGGCTGGCCGTGACGCTCGCTCCTGTGCCCCCGCATGTGCCCCCGCCACTGCGCACGCGCACGCCCCCACACGTCACCCCCGCCCCGTGCGCTCCAGAGCGTGGCAGGCCTACGTCAGGGGCCCGTGGACCGACAACTCCGACAGTGCCATCGACGACTCGTGGCTCAACTATGACCCGGTGCCTTTGGTGAGAAACGGGGGTGTACGTTTTCGAGGGGTTACTTGCTTGTTACGTGCCGTGCCCCCCCATGCCATATGCTGTGTGATGCCCTCATACTCCGCCACACGGCCCACACCGGTCACAACGGTGCATGCGGCCCCCTTCCCCGCAACCCTCACGTCACAGGGTCGCACAACCTCCGTTCGGACTCGTATCGTTGTACGACCCGACACAGCAGCTCAATCACAATGCTGACAAGCCGCATGGTCCCTATGTCCCCCGCCACCCCCACCGCAGGGCTACACAAACTTCGCCTGCACCGGCACAGAGGCGTCTCTGTCTGCCTGTAACCCCTGTGAGCATGCGCGCGTGTGATTGTTGGGTGCCAGGCGTGCCTCCCCTGAGTCGTGCTGTACGTGCTTCGTAGGGCCCAGATGCGCTGGGGCATGAGTAGCCTGGCTGACGACTGCGCCATCCCCACTAACGCACGTCCACTCCAACCCGCAGCGACCGACGTGTCCGCGTGCACCAAGCTGGACATCGTGGGCGTCAGGTAATAAGGTGCTCCTCCTGCTAGGGCCCCTAACGGGGGGCCGTCTGTGGTCTGTGGTGGCGGGCCCAGATTCCTAGTGAGGGGGCCGCCTGGGATAGTGGCGATGGCACATGCCCCGGTGGTTGCCCAGTGCTGCCTACTGGCACCGCCCTGCTGCACGGTACCTTCCTGCCCATTGCTGAACCGCCTTATGTGGCCCCTGCTGCCGAGTGCTGGATTCAGTGCGTGCACGGCAGCTGCGTGCTGCCCTGCGCTTGGAGCCGCCCCGTACGGCACCGTGCCGTTTGCTAAGAGCGAACACCTTTTACGCACGATGCTGCACGGCTCATGCTGCCTTGCGCTGGAATTGTGCTGCCGGCCTTTGGCGGCACCCGCTGCCGAGTGCAAGGAACGCCGTATGCAGCGTTACACGCCGCGAGCTGCCGCGTGCTGAGATCGCCTTCTACGGCCTCTGCTGCCGCGCACCCCTCAGGTGCCTGGAGGCAGACTACAGCCTGCGTCTCATGAACCAGGTGCGTGACGTGGCTACCGCCTTGAGTGCTGTGCGTGGCTGCCATGCCGCTTGTGTGCCGCAGCGGAAGACGGGCGGGATGCGGGGAACGAAAGCAGGGCGCTGCCGCCCCTCCCCACCTGGGTATAGCTGCGAGGCGGTCGCTCACGGTGTGTGCACCGCACGCACACGCAGGGGGCACACCGACACGCACGCAGCTTGCAACGAACACTGCCCAGCCCCCAAGCCACCTGTGTCCCCCAACGCATGCTCACGACCCCTCCAGGACTCCGTAGTCACACCGTCCAGCGACGTGGGCCGCGTCGAGGTGGGTTTGGTGGAGCGTGTGTGTGTGCGGGCGAGACGATGTGCGTGCGAGCCGCTGCCTCGTGCCTGCTGCGTTTCCGTCTGCTCATCACACTGGCCGGCCTCGTGTCCCGCGCATGGCCGCGCGCAGGTGTACATCGGGGGAGAGTGAGTGTGGCGGCTGGGGTCAAGGCCTACGTAGCGCGCGCTTGTGCATGGGTGCAGCCGCGTGCACATGGGTCACTGGTGCATGCATGGGCTGGGCCGGGCCACGGCTGCGCGCCGCAGCAGGCTGCGTCTGTCCCACGTGCAGCGCTCTCATCGTGCGAGCGAGGAGCGCGCTTATCGCTCAGCTGATGATTTGCGCGCGACACGATGTGCCGCACCGCTACGCGCCGCGCCATGCGGGTGGGCGTGCCGTGCTGCCGCTGCTGATGACTAGCGGGCCCTCCGACCCTCCCCCTCTCCGCAGCTGGGGCACCATATCCGACCTGGGCTTCACCACCCGCGAGGCCGAGGTGGTGTGCAGGAGCCTGGGCAAGGAGGCGTCAGGTGCGCTGATCAGACCACGGTGACGTGTGGCTTGTGAGCACCACCTGACCAGGGAATTCGAGACCGCAGTCAAATAGTCGACAGCGGGCATGCGAGCCGCAGCACGCACCATGCCCTTGTCCCCCCCTTCGCCCCGGAGCAGGCGCACGGGTCGTCCCCGGCAGCCGCAACCTGTACGGCCAGGGGGCCAGCCGCCCGCGCGTCATCACGCGGCTGCGCTGCAAGGGCAGGTAGGCTGGGATGGCGTCCTGAGGGCATCGCCGATCCTTACAAATGCCGGCTGCTGGGGTGCCTGTGTTGTCACACCGTCGCGGCAAGCCAGCTCGCGCAGCGTCACATCGCAGCCGGGTGCCAGGCGAGCAGGCAGTGGCCGGGTGCCTCGCCGAGCGAGCGATCCCAGTGTTGCCGGACGGCGTGTCCGCCATGCTGCGCAGCCTACACGAAGCCACACTGACCTCGTTGAGGCCCTGCCTTGCTCCCCTGTCTCCCCTGACCGCGACCGCATCGCAGCGAGCCGGACATCGGCGCCTGCGTCAAGGAGGTGCCCTCGCAGCCCGCCACCAGCACCGGGGGGGACTCGGTGGCTGTGCAGTGCTACCCGCCGGTAGGGTGGCTGCGCCCGCCTTGCTTGGCCAGGGGTGCGCGGAGCTTTGGATGACCACGACCGCCGGCGCCGTCACCCGAACAGCAAAAGCAGACCCCGCGAGCACACACGTAGACCACCGTGCCGCCCACCTGAGGGGCGGGCCATGCATGCAGCTAGCGGCGCCGGCCTTGGCCAGTGGGGGATTCGCGGCTGCCCCCCGGCACCCCGTTCGCTGCATGCGGACCCCGTCCCGCGCGCGCATGGCGCCTTCGTGTCGCGCTCCTGTAGGCGGCTCGTGTGCGCCGCCTCCATAGCTTGTCTTGTCTGCGTGGTCGCTGCCTGCCGCATACGGCCTTGTGTTGGGCACCGCGCGAGGGCGTCGCGCGTGCACTCGCTCACTCGTCATCCTCGCTCGCTCGCTCCTGCGCTGCCCACGCGGTCGTGGTGGGCGCCCACAGGAGTTTGCAGTGCGGCTGACCGGTGGCCCTCACCCCACGCAAGGCCGCCTCGGTAAGCCCTGCGACGACGGCGGCAGCTGAGCTTGGGGATGGCTAAGGCTCACGGCACCCATGCATGCTGCTCGCCTGCCTCATGCCCGCAGAGGTCTTCCGCAACGAAGTCTGGGGCGGAGTCTGCCGGGAGGCATTCTCGCTGGTGAGCGAGAGCGCGCCGCTCGGCAGCCGCTGCATGACCATCTCGTACGGCACAGTGTACTGCAAGTATATCTCTCAAGGCATGCGCTATGCCGTGCAGCTCGTCGTGAAATTGCGAAATGTACGGTGTATTGTACGGCGGATAACCGCATGCCCGCATGCCACCCGATCCAAGGCAGCCAAGCTGTGTGTGTGTATGTGTGTGCGTGTCTCTCGCGAGTTGTCGGCGGCCTGGCAATGGCCGGCCCCGCCGCAGCCGACGGAGCTCCCTGACGCGACATGCGCAACGCGCCATGCCGACGCTGACCACCGCCATGTGCTTCCTATCTGCCTGCCTGCCTGCCTGCCTACCTGCCTGCTCCATCCCGCCGCAGAACAACGCGCTCACCGTGTGTCGGCAGCTCGGCTACCCAACGACCGCCGAGGGCGCGTCCTTCTATCCCGCGGCCGCAGCCCCCGCCGTGCTGCACATCCGCGGCCTAGCCTGCCCCGAGGAGAAGCCCTCCATGCTGGCGTGCACCTTCGCCGAGGGCCCAGGAGGGGGCTGCACTACCGCCACCGCCGTGGCCGTAAGGTGCGTGTCATGGGCTGGGGCGGCGGGGCCGGGCCAGCGTGAACGAACGGCTGTGGGATGTGCAGCTCTAGCAAACTAGCTAGGAGCGCAGCTAGCGGTGTCGTGGCTTGCTGCGGCGTGCGTGTTGCCTTTGCGGGTCGAGCTGCGGCTTGCTCGGCAGCGCCGTGATGCAAGTGACTGGCTGGCCGCCGCCGGCCACCGCAGGTGCTACGCCAACACGCCCATCGACTTCACGCCACGCGGCATGTGCGACGACCCCTGGCTGTCAGGCATCCCGGCGGACGTGGCGCCCAGCCCCGGCGATAGCGCGATGCTGGTCGGCAGCCTGGGCGGCGAGGGCGCCCAGTCCCAGGTTAGTGAGGCCGCGCGTCGGCGCGTGCTGTAAGCAGCCCGTCCGTCCGTCCGTCGGGGACGGTACCAAGCAACGCACATGCCGCCTACGGCGCGCATGACGCACTCGGCTCATGGCCGCAACCGGCCTGCCTGCAGGACCTGCTGCTGCTGCGGTATCTTGCCACCAGGTACGTAAGGGTTGGTTCGTGGGGTCCGTGGCGGCGTGTGTGTTGGCGTGTCGTCGGTGGCCATGCTGGCCAAATGCGCTTCAGCGGACTGAGCGGCCAAGCAAGCACATGCAGGGTGCAAGCGCATCAGCGGACGGAAAGCACACTGCGTGTTCGCCGCCCTACCCGTCGTGTCCCCTCCGGACCTGCAGTGGCAGGCTGTCAGGCTACGCGGCGCTGTCGGACCCTTGGCTGAGCGGCATGAGGGTCTCGGGCAGCAAGGAGGTGGACTTCGGCGTTGTGGACCGTCCGGACGCGCTGCTGCTGGCGGTGGGTCCCAGGAGTCTCGAGCACGGCAGCGTTGAGGGATGCTCTACACACCGACACATGCGATCGAGCGGTCTGCCTGAGGCTCGGTTGCCAAGTCCGTTGCTGTGTGGGGACTACGTGCGTGCCTGTGCGTGGCCCATATGGACAGGACATGGACGGCAACGGCCTGGATGACCTGGTGGCCATGTACGGCAGCCGCCTGGTCATGGTGCGTGCATGAGGCATCTGCTGGCCTGGAGTGCCGTGCGTGTTGTGCGCGGTGTGGGCGTGCAAGCATGGCGCACGTGTAGTCGTCGGCCAACGTACGAGCCAGGAACCATGCGTGAAGAAAGATTGTTGCTTTCCTTTGCGCCACTCGCCACGTGATGCTCGCAGGTGTCAACCGCCATCGGTGTGGCGTCCTTCGGCGCCATGACGCCCTGGCTGACGGACCCCAACGCCAAGCTGGACCCGACTAACACCACGACCCGCACACACATCTTCTCGGACGTTACTGGGGACGGCAAGGCAGACATGGTGGGGCCGATATGGCATGCGTCGGGGCGTAGGAGGGCACACGCAGACCCGTGTGCTGTGCGGGGCCACATGGCCTGCGTGCCCTCCTTATCAAACGGAGTGAGCTCTGCACGAGCCGTAGTTATCTCATTGGTGTTGATACTTATGTCCGGGGCACCAACAAGGATGTGGGGCGGGGCCGAACAAGGGCTTCGCCCTTGCATGCTCGTACGACCCGCCCTGCATGCCCACAATACGAGGCGCCATGCCCACGCCTCTCCCTGCTGCCAGGTGTTCTTCGACCGCGAAACCCTGCGCCTGGCCTACTACCCCTCTGACGGCGCGGCCCTGCTGGACGATGTCGATGGAGACGGCACCACCTGGGCCGAGCTGGCAGAGGTCGGCGCCAGGTGCGTACCCTGGGTTGGCCCTTGAGTGAGCCTCAATACTCAAGCCGAGCGTGCACCGCGCTCAGCCTCTCTTACACACACATGTTGATTATTACGAACACACTAAAGTTTGAGCACACGCATGCACTATGTCGCCTGGCCGAATCCAAACACCGCTTTGCCACACCCTGCCGCAGGTGCTCCTCCCTGGGCGAGGACTGCATGATGCTGACGTCCGACATGGATGCTGACGGCAGCACCGACATCGTCGTGGTGAGAGAAGGGCACGAACTGTCGGTACTGTCGGGCCTGACTTTTTTCACAAGTCCCTGCATTGCGCAGCGTGGGCTTGATGGTGCATGATTCCCTTCAACCCCAGGTGTACGCCAACCGGCTGACGGCCACAGAGGAGGTCTACAGTACGTATGTGGCCCTCAGCCCGCCGGCGCCCCTCAAGTGGTACCTAGCGGCGCCCGCCACCTTTCCCCGTGGCGCCTGCACATCTGCCATTGAAGTCCTGATCGGGCAGTTTGCGGGAGCTGATGACGGTGACGCCTCCAGGTCTATCGTTCCCCAGCTGGCGTGTGTCAGCTCCCACGACCGCCGCATCTATGTGGCCGGCCGCGGCGTGTGGGGCGCCCTGCCGACGGCCAACCTTAGCTCCATCCACGTGCGGGACGTCAACCAGGACGGCCGCGATGACCTGATGCTTCTGACGGAGGCGGGCACGTTCTACATGCTCTCAACGGGAAGCAGCTTTGGGGAGCCTGTCAGCTCCGCGAGCGCGGACACCCCAGCGTCCATCAGCCCCCTAGCCACCGCTGAGGCCCCTCTAAGCCTGGGCGAGACAGACGCAAGTGAGTCCCATTTGTGGGGCTTGATGACATCACAGTTCCCCATGTCTGGCGAGCTGGCGGTTGACATTTGCAAAGCTGCACGGAGGCCTGCAGCGCCTGCTTCACCCAAGCCTCGCGTGCCTCCCCCGGTCGCTTCCGTGCCCACCCCTAGCGGCGTCAACCATTGTTGCCGCGGCCTCAGCCATTGCCGAGGCGCCCATTGAGCTGCGCTGCGGACCGCCCTCGCGTGTTGTGGCGTACATCAGCAACCGCCGCCGGGACCCGTCGCCGAGCTGCCAAAACGAGGACGGCGGCGGCGGCGACGCCCTGCTGTGGGTTTCCGATGCCAGCCACGTCATCTTCTTGTCTGCCGTGCCCGTGTTGGAGGCGCTCAACGTCACGGTGCCGGCTGCTGCGGACCAGGACGTATTAGCAAACCTGCCAGGGTAGGCTTACGGGTTGCTTCCAGGGTAGAGTTACGGGGTATGTGTAGCGGGGGTACGCTGGAGTAGCGGCGAGTGCTCCTCCGCACAGAGCACCTGACGTGACTATGGATCCGTCTGGGGCCAGTGGCGTCAGCCAGCCGACCAAAGCCGCAGGGCCCAACATGCTCTGCCGGCGCCTTATTTCACACTACAAATGGACCGCCACAATGCAGGCGAGTGCGCTCAACAAACCCGAGCGCCAAGGTGCTCGTGTCGGTCGACGGCGACGGCGGCAGCGGGCTGTCTGCTATTGTGCTGCAGCCGCAGTCGCGGCAGCGCTTTGCAGCTGGTGTTACGCGCTTCGTGGTGGACGCAGGTCGGTGCGGTTCGTGCAGCAGGCCGCGATCTATAGCAGCAGCTGCCTGGCATTCCTTGTTGATGTCACAAGCTGACTACGGTCTGAACCAACAACAACGCGCAGGCCTGGACGGCGCGGAGCTGAGCTGGGCGTCCGTGGCCGAGTCGCAGGTGCGCTGGACGGATGCACCGTAAGTGCAACTTCATGACACCTGCCTGCTTGCTTGCATTTCTCTGTGTGTCCCTGGTGGGTATGTCGCCTTAAAATCGTCTCCAACATGTGTTCAGCCGTTCCCAATCATTCGTGCACCTGGCCTCCATCCCCCCCAGGTCCTCGAGTACGTGGAGCTGGTCCGCTCGCTCGGTGCCTCGCTGGCAGCGGCCGGCAAGGAGCTGGCGCTGGCCATCTCTCCCACTGCCCCCTACCTGGCCATGCCCTGGCTGGACCTCGAGCCGTACGTGTCGCTGTACGACTTCATGGTGCGACATGGGAAGGGGAGCTTCTGCTGCCAGTGAGCTTCTGTCCTTCGGGTTGATTAGGGATGGGACTTTGTGTTCTTGATGTGCGTCAGTCTCGTGCTCGCGTCTTTGCTTTGCCCAATCAGGCGTTTCCCTGCCCACAGGCCTTCGACCTGAGCGGCGACGAGGTGCTGGGCGCCCCTCCCTATGTGGAGGCTCCACTGTACTCGTGCATGGAGGACACGGGGGCGTCCGTCAACAGCCTGGTCGACAAGGTGAGCCACAGGGTGTGCGGAGGGCGTCGCAACTAACGTACATAAGCAAGGCCGCCGCGGTCCCTCAAACACGCACGCTGCTGCCCTTCCCTCCCCGCAGCTGCTGGCGGGCGGCATCCCGCCCCAGCGCATGACCCTGGTGGTCAGTGCCCTGGGCCGCAGCTACCTGCTAGACAACGACGGCTTCGTGGCGGGTGAGGAAGCTGACGACTGCCGCAAAGCTTGCTAGATAGCCAAGTAAGTCGCTGAGCGGTAGGTGGGACCCCGTGCTGCCCTCGCCCGCCATCGCAGGCCCCGGCCCTGGCGGCCCCTGCATCAACGCCGAGGGGCTGCTAGACCAGGCAGAGCTGCGCTCGCTCGTCTCTGCCGGTGCCAGCCGACTGGACCGCGAGGCGTTTGCGCTCACGGCCTACTACGGATCCAACACATGGGCCCACTACGACAGCCCGCTGACACTCGGCGGCAAGGCCTGCTTCGCTCGCCAGCACTGCCTCGGCGGCCTTGGCCTGGTGAGCAGTGGCTGCTAGGGGGGCGCAGCCAGCGAATGCCATCAGCCCGGTTGTGCCGATGACCCATGGCCGCCCTGCCGCGCTCCGTCCTGCAGTGGGACGTCGACTCGGACGACGGCTCACTGCTTGGGGCCATGTTGGGAAGCCTGTCAGCGGACCCTGCTATCTGCGCCGACTTCGCGCCGCCCTCTTGCACCAACACGAGTAAGGCCAGCGGGCGATGACTGTGGCGATCACCTTCCGCGCACCCGTTGCACTGCCGTACAATGTGTTATCAAACGCACGACCTCCCTCGCAGTGAGCGTGCTTGGCTCCACCGACCTGGGCGCGCCCGAGCTGGTGGCCTGGCTGGGCGACTACCAGTTCCAGGTGTACCAGGTCCGCAAGACCTGGCAGGCCGCGGAGGAGCACTGCGTGGCCGCTGGCGGCCACCTTGCGAGCGTGGAGAACGCGGGCGAGGCTGCCGTAGTGTTCTCCCTGTTGTCCGGCTGGGCGTCATCCGGCAAGCTGGGAAACGAGGACCTGTACCAGGGCCGGCAGGTGCGCCTGTTGCATGAATGGCAAGGATTGCTATGCTAGCGTTACACCACAATGAACAAGCAACTCCTCATGCTGCGCAGCTGCTCGTGTGGCTGGGCGCCACCGACGCGGGTAAGCGAAGCGCATCTTACGGAAGAGAGCGCGCGGCACACCAATATCTGTGCCTCACATCGTCCGCCCTGCCTAGCAGCGCAAGAGGGCCGCTTCGTGTGGTCTGCTAGCGGCCTAGACCTGGCTTACAACGCATGGGCGGCAGGCCAGCCCGATGCGCGGTGAGGCCTGTTGATGTACCATGTCACAAGCGAGATCGCTCACTGCTTTCGGGCATTACGTATGTGGCAGGTGGGGCGGCGAGGACTGCGTGGCCGCATCCGTGGAGCTGGCAGGTGACTATTGTGGACTCGGTGCAGCATATTGATCGCAGACATCCAGCCCTGAACCTGCTATGCATCTCGATGTCTCTCTTGCGCTTCTTGTTCTCCTACCTTAACCCCACCTCAGGCAGCTCCGGTGCTGGGCTGCGCGAGGTGGTGTCGGCATCCGCCGAGTGGCACGACGTTGGCTGCTCCCTGGCGCTGCCGCTGGTCTGCAAGATCGAGCGGACCAAGGTGTCCGGCCTCCCGGAGCCCCGCCGCGTGCCGCTGCTGACAACGGCGCTGCTTACATTCCCTCCAGAGCTGCAGATGCCGTTCGCGGAGGGCAGCAAGCTCTGCAGGACGCTGGGGGTGAGCGCTCTTTCCTGCTTGACCTATAGTGTGCACCATGTGGTGCTGACATCCTTAAGCAGCGGGTGACACGTATCCCTCATGCCACCCTGGCATACCCACCCCCCAACAGGCCGAGCTGCCCTCGCTGACCGACCCCCACGTCGCCGAGGCCCTGCTCAGCAGCGACGCAGCGGAGAAGCTGGGTCTGCCGCAGGCCTTCTGGCTGGGACTGCGCAGCTTTGGCGACGGCCAGGTAAGGAAGGCTGTGGGCTGAGCTTGTCAGGGTGCGCCTGGTGTGTTTACATGGCCGTCTCGCATGATTGGCGGTATGACATGTGTGACATGGTGTTCTAGCATTGTACTTGATGTGTGCACGCACGCTGCTCCCTCAGATGTTCTGGAACGACGGCAGCGCCGCGCCTGACAGCGCCCTCACGGCCTGGTCCTCGGACGACTTCGGAGGCGCCAAATGCGGCCTGATGGTGATGCGGCCGGGAGGAGCCAACCTGACGCTCCAAAGCGGCCTATACGGCTACTCGAACGCATCTGCGGGGTTGGAGGCCATCCGGGCTTTGCCTCCTCCTCCACCTCCACCACACGCGCCCCCACCGCCCAGCCCCGGGCCGCCGAGCCCTTCCCCGCCCAGCCCCTCGCCGCCTGCCAACACCCCTGCAGCACCCTTCACGCCGTTCCCGCCGGAGTTCCCTCAGCCCCCTCCCTCCCCGTCCCCTCCACCTCCACCACCGCCGCTACCATCGGTTCCACCGCCCAGAAATGACACCTCGGTATCCGCCGGCGTCTACTCCGTCTCCTGCAGCGAGCGCCTTGTGCCCTTGGTTTGCCAGGACCGTGAGTGACGCACTGGCTGGCGTGCCTGTGGAGCGTTGCATGCTCGAGCTGTTGGTTGTTCCATGCTCGAACGCTTACGCTAATGATCGGCACCGACGCAGGCCTGCCCGACGTCAACAGCGACCCCGACGTGTTCTGCCTTGCACGGCCCAGGTGTGAAAGCCGAGGAAGTTGTGGAGCCGGCATTTCCAAGTCGCACGACCTGTAAAAGCCACGTGTGCCCTGCGCTCAATCCGTCCCCACCCTCGCAGCGGCCTGGCCTTGGTGGTCCCCGGCGAGCCCCTGAACCCGGGCGGCCCCCTGGCCGTGACCTCGGAGCGCCAGTGCGTCACGGCGTGCATGCTGCAGGCGCGGTGAGACGAGGGCCACAACAGTATAGCAGCACCAGCAAACCGACAATACAACAACAGCACGGCAGCATACCATACAGGGTGCACGCAGCAACGCGTCATTAGGCCTCAAGATATGACCTATGTGCTCCCTTGTTCCCTGAGCCCGGAACCCCGCCCCTTGGTCCTTCGCATCTGCCCGGCAAAGCCCTTGGCCCTTGGTTCCCTTGCACCCTGCAGCTGCTCCTACTACATGTATGCCCCCCAGTGGGGCGGATGGAGCACCCCATCGTCCTCCGCCGCATGCTTCCTCATGGACCGGCCCTGGCGCGCACCCATGATCACGCCAATGGACACAATCAACGTCACGTCGACCGGGCTGCGCACCTGCTTCCGTAGCGATGCGCTCTTCACTGCGGGTGGCGTGGAGCTGAAGCAGGTTGCCGATCAGCCCATTGCAGCTCCACCTGTGCTCAGCCCGCTTTTCGGGCTGCCACTTCCCGCTGGCGCCTCAGCCATGCCTGCGCCCTTCAGCCTTGCCTGCCGGCGGGACTCGGCAGCCCCCATGATGCAAAGTGTCAGTCTGGTCCGCAGCCAAGCCACCGGAGCCATCCTCGACCTTGGCATTACGTGTGGGGGTTTTGCGGCCGGCGCAGAGCAGCGGCTGTGGGGCGAGCGCAACGCGTCGTTGGCTGTTGCCAGCGCCGATTGCGGCTCCTTTGGCGTCAAGGGCATCACGGGGGAGGTCGGCACGGCTGGCATGTGCTCGGTGAGTCAAAGTAACCAGCCTGAAAGACAGCCGAGAACGTATGCTATTGCTTGTTACATTGAGTAATATGTTACACATGGTAATCACGCCAGGACGCGAGCGCGTGTGAACGCCGACGACGAGCTCCTGTTGCAGGTGACCCCGCCCCTGCCTGCCCCCCACTCCAAAACAGATGAGCGTCATTTGCGGCGACAGGAAGCGGCTTCCAGTGGGGGAGCTGTCCCCTGCCTCCCTCGCGGCATCCTGCCGCAGCTCGAGCCGCTTCACTTTCTCCTGCCCGGGGGCTCAGCGAGGCACCGCGCTGCAAGGATCCAGCTTGGGCGCGGCCGTCTCCAGCAACCGCCTCGCCACGCTGCAGCTCGTGTGTGCGTATGTGCCGTTGCCCGGTGCGCCTCCACCGCCTCCACCCTCTCCTCCTCCACCGCCACCACCGCCGCCCAAGCCGCCCTCGCCGTCGCCGCCCCCATCCCCTCCACGCCCTCCCTCCCCACCGCCGTTCCCACGGCCGCCGCCCAATCCTCCTGCACCGCCAAGGCCACCGCTGCCGCCTAAGCCGCCAGCACCCCCCAAACCGCCTCCAAAACCGCCTGCGCCCTCTCCTCCAAAGCCGCCGTCCCCGCCAGCACCACCATCTCCTCAGCCTCCTGCCCTACCCTTGCCTCCATCCCCACAGCCATCGTCTCCCATGCCTGTGCTGACCTTCTTTCTACCAGACCCTCCGCCTCCCAAGCCCCCATCTCCACCCAAGCCCCCCAGGCCCCCATTCCCGCCCAAGCCGCCTCCAAAGCCGCCAACGCCTTCCCCGCCCCCCGCGCCGCCGGCACCGCCGTCTCCGCCGTCTCCGCCGCCGCAGCCACCACCGCCACCTTCCCCGCCACCCAAGCCGCCATCACCACCTCCGCCTCCGAAGCCGCCTACACCGCCGCCAAAGCCGCCGCTGCCACCTTCCCCGCCACCCAAGCCGCCATTGCCGTCGCCGACGCCATCCGCCCGCCGCCGTATCCTCCAGGCCAACGCGCCGCCTTCCCCAAGGCCGCCGCGTCCCCCGCAGCCCCGCCCACCCGCGCCTCCGCCTTCACCGCAGCTGCCTCCGTCTCCACCGCTTCCGCCCGCTCCGCCCCGGCCACCTCCGCGCCCATCACCTCCACGGCCGCCCTCTCCTAGGCCCATGCCGCCGTCACCCAGGCCGAGACCTCCCTCGCCACCGCCTCGCCCCCCACCGCCATCGCCACGCCCGTCTCCTCCGAGGCCGCCGCCGGTGCCACCCTTGAAGCCACCGTCACCCACATCCCCTCCCGCGCCACCGCGAGCCCCCTCGCCACCGCCCTCGCCCCCTCCGTCGCCGCCACCCCCGAACCCCCCTCCCCCACCCCACGACGCTACCGCTGGCGTGCCCGTCTGCCCCGACTGCTCCCCCGTGCTGGGCGACTGGTCCGCCGACTCGCCCTTCTACAACACCTCGGCTGTCGGCGCCATCGCCTGCCCCCGGGGCTACGTGCTAGGCGTCCTGACGCTGCTGCTCTCCAACGACAGCGCCGCCGGCCTGGCGCTGCCCAGCACACAGCCGGTGATGGGCCTGTCGGGGAGGTGTGTGCCCATTGGCGGCACGACGGATGCCGCCACTGAGGCAGTGGAGGTGGGGCAGCCGGCCATGTCACCGGCGGTGCCCATGATTCAGGTACGCAAAGGTTTGTGGCCACGTAGCATGCCGCACGTGCTGATCTGGAGCACCGTGTGTGCAACAGGTCGCCGGCGCCAACTGCATATCGGGCTCCAGCGCTAGCGCCGGCATTGCGGAGCTGTCTGCCCTCTTCACGCACTTCACGTCGTCTCGTCCTGGCTACTTCAGCAACGTCACAGGGCGCTGCACTGCCTCATCCTCTGCCAGCCCCCCAACTGCTGCCGCCGGCGCTCTGGTGCCGCTGCGGTACTCGTGTGCTGCGGGCCACGCCGTCCAAGAGGTCGGCTGGACCCGCCAGACCAGGACGCCCTTCGGTAGCACAACCGCCCGGCCCTTCGTCAGCAGCATGGTCGTCCGCTGCGTGCGGGTCGCAGCCCTGCCGCCCGCACCCGCATCTGGTGAGTACGTTGTGTCGTGCGCACACATGGGATATGGTTATCCAATCGCTAATGCGCTTGAGCATTGGACAAGCTCACGCCAAGCGCTGCCTGCACCTCAACATGGCCCACAGCCGGTGGCGGCTTCGAGGCAGACCCAACCCGCGTCACAGAGGTCCGGCGTCTCGAGTGCCCGGGTAATGCGCCGTTCACAGCCATCCACACCAGGTGAGGGCGAGCTATCCATACACCCCGGCTATGCATTGGAACACTAGCTAGCTTTGCGTCCGCTACTGACACATGCCGTTCTGTTGTGGGCGGTTGCAGTTTGGGCGAGGCGCCAGCATCCATCAACATGGGTATGGGAATCCTGGGCAGCTTGAGCATCGTGTGCAGCGGCGCTGCACTGGTTGCCGAAGGTGCGCAGGGGCACCGCCAGCTGCTCGCATCTATCTAGGCGAGGGTGCATCGCCAGCGAGCTGTGAGTATGCTATGCATAGAGGCCTGCGCTTGAGTCAGGCTGTGTACTGAGCGGGGGGCGTTGAAGCCGTGTATTAAGCACCTCTGCCCAACGCCAACCAACATGTCCTGCGCCGCAGGTGTCTCACTCAACACCACCAACACCACCACGCCCCTGATGGCAGCATCGTGCCCGGCGGGAGTCGCAGGCGTGATCGGCCGTGCGCTGCCTCTCAGCGATTACCCCAGCGCACCCGGGGCGCTGCTATCGGTCACCGCCCTGTGCTTCGATACCCTGGAAGAGACGGCGGGCCTGGACTACAGCCCATCAATGCCAGACGTGAGAGCAAATCAATGCCGCACGCAGCCGCTGCTCCAACACCTGCACCTGCTATGTGTGTCTATCTACTGCGGGCTCCAGCACCTGCACCTGCTATGCGCGTTTCTACCACGTGCTGCAGGGCTGGGTGCCCGGCCTTCCGTTTCGCGAGGTCTGCCCCGTCTGGATGGTGGCGAGCGGAGTGACGGCCCTTATGACGCCGCCTCTGGACAGCAGTGGCCGGCGCATGCTGCTCGGCCTCAAGCTCATTTGCATTGACGCGCCAGAGAAGGCCGCCCCTGCTCTGTCAGGTGCCTCGCATATATTTGCGTTACATATGCGTATGACATATACATATGCATATATGCATTTGTCAGTAGTGTGAGCGCTCCAGTGTGCGCCACGACGACCTCACTGCCCTGCATGCCCGCCCACCGCCCCACCCGCAGCCGTCTTGCCACCCAGCCGAATGCCGCACCTGGGCGGTCGGTCCTTCAAGCAGGAGTGTCCCGTGGGCTCCAAGGCGGTGGCCGTGCGCACCATCACAGACACCCTGCAGAGAGTGCACTCATTCTCGATCGAGTGCGACAACGCGCCCCCAAGCCGCATCCTGGACAGCGCCGACCTGGCTGGCAACGCCGACCGCCCGTCGCTTCGCCTCGTCACATCCCACCTCTCCAATACCACGCTTTTACCATTGCAAATCTACGAGCTAGAGGTGTGTCGTCCCACCGGCGGCTTCCTAGGTTGTCCATGCGCCGTCCCCTGCTGCGCTGCCGCACACGGGCTCTGGTAGCCCCGCTGGCTTACTGCTGGGGGCGCTGGCGCACAAGGCTGTCCCGCTACCCCCACAGGCGAGCTGCCCTCTGGGTGTGGCGGCCATGCGGCTGGAGCCTGCGCCCACCATCGACCGTGATGCGGGCGAGCACACGAGCACGGCGGCCCACGTCCGGTACTACACGGGCCAGGGCATGGAGATCCTGGACGTCAAGCTGGCGTGGAACCAGGCCCGGGAGCTGTGCAGGTGCGGAGACTAGCCATTGACCGTGCTCGTGTGCGCCTCATTAGTGATGGCTTACGATCGCTGCTTGTCTGTTGCCCATGGTGGCGACAGGGTGCGCGATGGCGACCTGCAGACATACGTGTCTGATGGTGGGTGACTGCTAGCTGCGGCAGCATCAAACAAGCTGCTGCATGCGTTGCGCTAAGCCACACCCCACACCGGCCCATCCAGTCGACTGGGAGACGTACGTGGCGCCCACGATTGTGGAGTGGGGCTTGGGCCGGCCCGAGAGCATCGTGCGCTTCTGGCTGGGCGTGCAGCGGACCAGCGGCGTCTACCGCAACATCTATGGCTCCGCATTCCCTGCTCAGCCGCCATGGGCTGACGGCGAGCCCGCTGCTGGCGTCGACATGGACTGTGTCGAGGCCGTTGTGGACCTGAGTAAGCTTGCTTGAAGCTTTATTGCTATCACAAGTAGTACGTGGCATGCCACTGGCTGATGTATGGTGCCGCGCCCAACGGTTTCTTGCGCAGCAAACGGCGCCACAACACTGGCGGCCCGACCCTGCCAGGGGCGCGTTGCCTTGGCGCTGTGCAAACTTCCGGGGACAGCAGGGCAGCAGCCCGACCGAGCAGTGCCGGTTATGCAGCTGCAGGCCGATAACGGTGACCTGTTGAGTGTGTACGACATCCAGGTACGGCAAGAAGCTGTCTCATATATAGCCCATTTGGTCATTGCCCTCCCTTCCCTGTGAGCCCAGATGAACCACAGCATGGCTAGCTCAATGTGCCAGAGCCGAGACAGCAGTCTTGTTAGCTTCCGGAGCTTGTCTGAGATGGACATGCTGGGGAGGTACATGTTGGCGTACTTCCGCGAGGAAAAGTCGATCTGGACTTCCTTGACCAGGCAACCGCCCGGTAGGGAGCACGAGCGAGCCACGACGGCCTAGCTACCTGGTGGATTGACTCTGGGGTGTGGTTGTGGCAGTCTCACCATGGGTGCTTTGCGTGTGTGGCGAGCATGTGCTGCCGCGGCCTCTGCATGCAGGCCCCTTGAGCCCAGCCAACGTCCTTCGGGGCGCGACAACCTACGCCCAGGCCGGCTCCAAAATGATTATGTTCTTTGCGGGTGCGCACGCACACGCCCTGGAGCTGCTGACGTATGTACGGCACGCCAGAAGTTGTATCAAGCGACCCCGTCGCCCGTCCGCCACACAGAGACAAAGACGTTCGACGAGGCTGCTCTGCACTGCCAGGGCTTGGGGGCGTCGCTGGCGTCCTTCCCAAGCGCCGCTGAGTGGGCGGCTTTCAAGTCGGCATTTGTCAGCCCGTCATCTACATGGATTGGCCTGAGGTCTACGGGTGCGCACAGCCTCAAGGGCTGCGCTTATGCTCCTGTCGTCACGCATTTGCGTAACTGCTGCCTGTGTGCGCATATCGTCATGGAACACGCCAGGGAGAGTTGCGTTACCGCCCACACGGGCGTCGCTGCAAAATGTTGCAAGAAGCGGCAACTACACAGCAAGCAGCATCCTTGATCCGGGCTACCCGGCCAAGTATGCTGGGGACGGCGTAATCGATTGGCCCGGATTCAGCACACGCTCGGTACGTCAACTGCTGATATATGCGGGAGCCCATGTGCATGTGCGCTGCGGCCAAGTCAACCTATGTTGACAGCTTCCATCGATTGACACGGCAGGATGAAACGGCTCCATGGATCCAGGTTAGGGCGTGCGGCCGGCCTGTTGAAATTGCTCGTCAAGCAACCTAACACCATGCTTAAGTAATATCGTACTACTTGCAGCTGGATGCCGGACGCGTCGTCATCGTGTATGGGGTCACGATCCACCTGAGATCAGGCTGCTGCACTGAGGTACGCACTCACGGTTCTGCTCTGCTACACTCGGATGCTGCATCAACCTTATTCCCGTGGTGGGCAGCGCTTCGTGGGCGCACAACTGCGAGTCGGCTTGAACGCAATCAGCATTGCCGCACAACTCCCCACCAACACGTAAGCTATATCTCGCTGCTGCGCCACCATACCAGCCAAGCATCGCTGTCTTGTGCACGTGCAAATCAGCTCACCTTGAAATCCCTCGCTGTATGTGGAGCAGTCTTGTGTGGCAGCAGATATCTGCTGTCACAAACGAGGCACTGGATATTGACTTCGGTGCACCGGCGTACGGCAGGTATGTAGGTGTGCCGCACTTGCGACGTGCTTGATTATGCAGCAGCACGTACGTGCAAGGGTGTCGACCGCTGTGTCCGCTTCTACGCAACCCCTGCAGATACGTCACCCTATCACTGAGCAGCTCCTCGCCCACGACACTCGAGGTAGGTCAGGCCAAGCGAGCCGTGCACCTTGCCGCACGCTGCGATGCTAACACAAGTTACTTGCGGGGATGGTCGGTCGCCCTATCGTGCCACCCATCCTTGTAGCTGCGGGAGCTGCAGGTTGGTCCCTTGGTTGCTAGGCTGCTTGCAGTAATTGATCGTGCTTGTCAGCATACGATGCATGTGCTGCTTGATGGCAGGTTTGGGGCCTGCCCAATGTCGCCTTCTTGAAGGTGCGTGCGCGTGCCTGCTAGTCAAGGTAGACGGGAGGCGAGAGCCGGAACACAATGATATAACACCACATCACATTTGTCCGTATCCAGGCAGCGTCTGGTGCAAGTGTGCAACCCACTGGCCAGTTCCCGCCCTCAGCTGCCGTTGATGGAAACGAGGTGAACATTGCCGCGATAGATGGCGTGCTTCAGATGCGATGCACTTGCTGATCAGCCCACCCCGCTGGTTGCCTTGCAGGTTGACGATTGGGTAAGCGTTGGAGAACTTGCCATGAGCACGACGGTTAATGCACACGGTTTGGGGTGCCCCAACTAAACGCTCCCGCACATGACGCCAAATACATCGTGTCGTCGGACAAACAGAGCATGTTTAAGTCTCAATGTAAGGCGCGCTGCTAGGCACCTGCCTGACACCGCAACCAACGCATCGTCCTGTGCTCCATGCATGCAGCCGAGACCTCTTCATGGGTAGGCAGAGGCATGCAACCAGGGTCGACACGCACTTGGCCGATGCAGGCCTTCATGCATAACACATGCGCCCCGCCTGCACGGATATAAACGCACCGGTGCTTGTGTGCCTTTGTCACAGGACGGATCCCGCCCCCCGCCGTTCTTGACAGTCGACCTTGGGGGGACTTTCTCCGTTCGCTCTGTGCGAATTAGGTGCGGAAGGGCCGCGGGCTGCTGGCACCCAACTCATATAGCCCATGCAACTGCCTTTCCATGCCTACCCACCTGTCAGCCCGCCGCCTGCCTGCCAGCCTGTCTTTATGGCCTGCCGCTTCTGAATCAATGCAACACAGGTGGCGCCTCGACTCCGTAAATATGTCGAACGTAGAGATACGCATCGGTGAGGAGGAATGGCAAGCGACGTCAAGGTGCAGACAGCACCAACTGACGCATGTATGTGTGTGTCACGTTCAGGCGACACCGCCGTCTGGATCTATCAGGACGCTTACAAGATCTCCATGAATGCCCTTGTGTGGACCTCGGGTGTCATAACCTCAAACGTGTCACTCGTCTACCTGGACAAACCCGCAGCTGGACGGTGGGGTTGCACTGCTGCTGGACAATGGGGTGGGCAATGCACGTGTTTGCCCACGGTTGCTGGTGCGCCTGCTAGCGAGGCCCGACAAAGACTGGATCCCGCGACCAAGCAAGCCCCGCTGACTGTGTAGCGCGATCCCTCGTTAGCTGCGTCAGCGCTAGGTAAAACACCGCCATGCTTGCTTCTGCCTTTGGGCTGGCACCTTGGGCCGTGGACGTGGGCTCGCTGCCCAGTGCTGCGCTCACTCAGTCGGCGCATCTGCTGACCATATATATTTGCGTTACGTTCCCAAAACCCTGCAGTTACGTCATTGTACAGAACCACCACCCAGGCAAGCCTGCAAATAGATTCAAGCTGTGTCGCGCTGTACTGCTTATCACGTTTCCTTCGTGCCCGTGCATTCTCGTGTCATGCCCATCGCTTCTACCACGCTCTTCAGATATGGCGAGCAATATCCTCCAAGTTATGGAGCTCCAGGTGCGCAGCAAGCAAACAAGCAAGCTCCTCCGTTAAAGGACTGCATCATCTGCCTTATGCCCCACACTTGGTGGCATACCTGACCTATGCCCTGCAATCAATTTTATACACGTGCTTGCAGGTCTTTGGTGTAGGCCTGCCCCCGGATTATTTTGATACACCGTTTATTTCAAACCGGGGCACTGCATACGCTTCCTCCGCCCTGGGCGCGCTGTACGGGCCGGTGAGGCATCAGGTCATGTGTGCATGCACCCAGCCGCTGGAGTCAGTCACGTGTTATGGTGACCGTGGATGGCATGTTGCATTACGCCGTTCAGGAAAATGCCAATGACGGTGTGGTTAGCGGTGCGGAGTTTCGGTCTGCGGACTCGGGAACTCCGTGGTAAGCGTGCAAATCAGTTGAGCGGTGCAGGCGCCGGCCACCACACATGCCGTTGCGCCTTGCTTGCTGACGGTGGGCAATCTGCATGCAGGCTAAGCATAATGCTACCCGGGCTGTACAATGTCAAGCAACTAACGTTCTGGACGCTACAGGATTATGCGGTGTCGGACCGCATTGAGAACGCCGGTAGGCCATGCATGGTCTTGCACCCCCTGAGGTTTGCATCCATAGATGCCCGTCGCCTGCACAACCACTGTCCCTGGCCCTCCCACCACCCTGATCGCTGACACACCACACCACACAGAGCTGCGTGTCGGCACGTTGCAAGTGCGGAGCACAGCCGATGCCCCAAACATCGTCCGCAACAAACTGGTTTGGAAGCAGAACTATCGACTCAATCCATTTTACAACCAATATATTACATTGGACCCCCCGGTGATTGGACAGTGGGTTACACTCCAGGTATGTATTGGTGGCGTGAAGGTTTGCTTCGCACGTTGTTGCGAGGATCTGACTCCGTCAACACACGATGCTTGCGGGACGCCATACAGAACTTTGCCAACAGAACAGGTGTGTATGCTTCAGTCATGCTCGCTGATAGCAGCTGGACTGACAAACCCCCACCTGGTTGCGCCTCGTTTGCCGATAGATGGATATCTTCAGGTGGGCAAGCCCAGTGTACTGTGTGTTGCACTTGCTGGCCTCCATCCATCCACAGCTTTCACACATTTCCTTATCACCCTGTTGCTGCTCCATCAGATCACCGAGCTCGGCGTAAGGGTTTTCGTCTCCCCTTTCATTTCTTTCTGCTGCCACATTTGCATCTGAATGTTTTGCAATCTTTTTAAACGTGTCGACCCTTCTGCTCTCGCCAGGTCTTCGGCTCGCCATATCTTCATGACCCAACCATTTACGCCTGGATGGGATCCAACAATCAATTGTTGACGTACGATGCATGGCAGCCTGGGAAGCCCGCACTGTGGATGGGTGATTGTGTGGTTATCCAATCATCGGATCAAAGCTGGGCCAACGTGGACTGCTCCTCAAAGAAAAGCTTCATTTGTACGCGAGGTGTGCGCCATGCTGTACATATGGAGAGTGTGCGTGCTTGTGTCGGGCGCCAAGTACGATGACACCGCTTGCGACATGCGTGCATGCGCTCGCAGACACCCCTGCCACGGCATCCTCCTTGCTCAACTACCGTCATTTTCAAGCTTACGGTGGCAGCCCTGCACCTTGGCAGGACAACCAAGACGCGTGCCGCAAGACTGGCAGCCACGGCCTCGCAAGCTTCGGAAGCGCCGCCGAGTACACTCAAGTTATGCGTGACCTGCTGGCGCAGCCGCAGCTACTACTGGCATCGCTGCAGTTTGATGTAGCAAGCGGCAGTCAGTACGGCACCTCGCTTTTGCACATGGGCCTTGACAGAAGTAAGCTGCGCGCATAAGTGTATTGACCAGGCCATCGGCCAGGCCCTTACATACCTTCCTATACATGAGCAATCCGGCAACACCTGGTCCCATGTGTACCCGCGGCGCAGTTGGCCGCGCCTCTTGGCGTTGGACGGATGAGAAGGCTCTTGCGTACGACGCATGGCTTAGCTCCCAACCAGTGCTCGGGAATGACTGCGCCGCGGTCCGGCTGAACTGCTCTCGCCAAGCGGGCGGGGCCTGGGTCAAGTGAGCACGCAAAGTCGTTGGGGCCAAGTAGAGGTGCATTGGACCTGGCCGCATGCGTCAGTCCAGGTGTTGAAGGATGCTTGTTTCATGCGTGCACATGCAGCTGTACACATGGCTGGGTCAGCGTTCCCTGCAGTACAGTCGCCGCCTACATCTGTGTTCTCGAGTTGAACGGTGTCTGGAGGTGCGCTCTGGCGATGTCTGCCCCATGCACATACATGGCTATCGCTTCCTACTGCTGCTGGCTGTTGATTTTGGCTCTAACCGCCTGCATGCCACAACATGACAGGTATGCGGACGGCCCTCTCCTGGACAAGGCCGAGGCGGATGGAACCACGAGCCCTGTGAACTATCGATGGGACACAGCAGGTAGGCTGCATCTCGCATTAGGCAGTGCCCTGTTGTCTACCCTGTGCCGCCGCGGGCATGCTCACATATATCTGTTGCTCATGGCTGGTGCTGGAAACATACAGCACTCGGCACGAACTGTGCGGTGTACTACAAGCCTTATGATGTCATCGGCTACACCCCAGCAAAGCTGCGTGGTGATTTCTGCGGGAACAGCCACCGAGTGGCATGTCGGCGTGCCGCTGGCACACGTACATCGGCGGTGGAGCGCACAGCCCTGGCGCGTGCCAAGCCCCAGGTCTCGCGTGTTGTGAACACGGGCCAAGCCGAGCTAGCGCTGTATGGCGGCCTCTACGATGCGTTCTCAGCCCTGGCGCTGTGCAAGGCGCTGGGCGGGTCGCTCGCAGAGCTGACGCCAAGCATGGCGAGGCAGCTGCCGTACTTCTACCGCAGCGGCGCGCCAGGCATGTGGCTTGGCCTCACCAGCAATGCAGCAGCCGAGCCCGGGGTCTGGCGGTGGAGCAGCAACGGCGCAGCCTTCAGCCCCCAATCCATCAATGCCACCTGGCTGCCAGGCGAGCCAAACAATGGCGGCACGTTGGGCGTTGCGGAGGAGTGCGCCATGCTGGCTTTCACGAGCGACAGCTCCAACCGCCTGACCTGGGGCTTCAGCGACGCCGCATGCCGGAACACGTGGGCTCGGGCTTTGTGCATCCGCAACATAGTTTCGGTGCCCAGCGAGTACAAGGCGCCCGTCGCGGACGTCGTTTTCCAGGACAACCACTACGCCCTGTACGACATTGCCCTTGACTTCGGCGAGGCTGAGGGCTTCTGCCAGCGACAAGGCGGCGGCTCACTGGCATCGTTTAAGAACCCATTGGACGCCAGCCGGGTGGGGAGTGGGGTGCAACGTGGAATGTTTGTGTTGTGTGGTACCGCTTAGGCTGTCATGTTCATCTGACGGTGTGTGCTGTGCCACCCACAGGTTGGCAAGATGATTACAGAGCGCTTCGGCAGCCGCAACAACCGGTCCGCTGTAGTCAACGCCTGGTTTGGGGCGACCCTTGTAGACGGCGCCTGGCGGTACTCCATTGATTCTACCACGCGTGTGCCAAGCACACTGCGCTGGTCTATGCCCGTGTACGGGGCACTGTCTGTGCAGCGAACAATCCTGGCGTACCGCACACAGCACGGCCAGCTGTACGGGGACGCGCTTTGCCCAGCTGGGCGTTTCGTGCGAGGCATCCAACTCCGCCTCAACACCGGCACCACTGCCGACAAGCTGCCAAGCGGGGCCCTGGACCGAGCTGGTGTGATCTCCCTGGCGCTGTGGTGCGGAGACGGATCTCTTCCTGACGGGGGAGGTCCGCCATCGAGCAACGTGATCCGGTCGGGACCGGACTGGCCAGCTGTCGGGGTCCTCACCAATTGGAGGTGCGGGGCCTATGGGCGTATGATCGGACGCACGTAATGACTGGCCCATACATCGCATATTCTTTCGCTAAATCATTGGCCAACCCATTCGCAGCTACTGCAACTCGTCTGTCTCAAAGTACAATCATGCGGTTGGCTTTCAGGTGGGCAGTGGAAGGCGCAGATAGGGCTGTGGTTTGGCAGCCGCTGCGACCCACGCCTACACGTTACTATTGCTACGCTGCACGCAGGTCTGGGGTGCGAGTCCGTCTAACGACAGATTGGAAAACGACCCCAACGACCAAATGGGCATCATCGACGTGCGCATGGCGTGCATGTACGGTGGTGCGCGCAACCGCGGTTGCGGCAAGGTGCATGCAAAGATGCAGTCCACACTGTGGCCGTGCTTCGCATGTTGTGTCCAGGCACGGCGACACGGCACGTCCTCAGCCTGGGAGCACCGCGTTACCCCCCGGAGCTTACACAGCATATTGGTCAGACGATCAAACTTGCGCGGTGCGGCTTGTTGAGCGTTGATTCTATGCGGTTGCAATAATGGAGTTATGAACGCCATGCTATGAATGCATGCCTAAGCAAGTTACGCACGACGCTTGCTTACAGATGGCGCACTACGTTTGTGGCGTGTCGATCCGGGCGGTCTCGCCTCTGGGCAGCCGCGGCGATGTAAGAAGTCGGGCGCATGCTCCCGCACGCATCGATGCCCGCTGCTACACTCGTGCGTGCATCTGACTGTTACGATGTGTGTTGCCGTACCATGACAGGATGCGGGCCTCACGCGACTGGTCATGCTTTGCTGTCCATCCGACGATGCCCTCCCGGCTGTCACACGTGTCACTTACAACCTGGCCTTGCAAAGGTGGGCACTACCTCGTTGCTCCATCAATGTCGCTGGACCATATACATGCATGACGAATGTTGCTTTTGAGTCTGTTCTACATGTTTATGGCCAACGCTTTGCAAAACAGGCCGGTCTTTGCTTCGTCTGGCGCCACGCCTGCAAGCGCGGTTGACGGAAACACGGCAAGGTGATGTGCAGCCAATGCATGCGCGCGCAAAAATGCAGCATTCATAATTGCACATCATTAACATTGTATCATTAATACGGCTGCCGGCGCAGCGTCTGGCAAGGCGGGGCAACCGATGGTACGTCTGTTTACGTGTCCACCACTGCGTGCAGCGGTTCAGATCATTGCTTGCTTGAGCGAGACGTTCACCTGCCCACCGGCCGTTGTATGCCGCGCAGAGCGGCCCTGGGTAGCAGTGGACCTCAGCTCAAGGACACGGTACACGCACAAAGTCGAGCGCGTTGAGATAGTGCTGGGATCGACAGCAGATGGGTAAGCTGATTGTGCAGCAGGGTATGGTTAGCGGATGCCGGTATGCTGATGTATCGCACACGTTGCCACGCAGCTTTACTCGCTCCGAGCTTCGCATTGGTACGTGTGTGTCGTCGCACGGCGCGCATCATCCCGGCGGTGCATGGGCTCTGCACAGCTTGCTTGCACACCGCTCGCAGGGGAGTATGACCTATACGACAGGACAGCAGCCGACGCGGCAAGGCTTGTTGATGCGTACAGCCCCATTTGGACACAACCACAGACACAGACCTACACAGGCAAGCGATCACGAAGCTGCTACCCCTTCACGTTCTGCGAGCCAACCGTGTGAACGCACACAGGCGGTGCAACTGTGAGCGTGACGCTCGCGGAGCCTGCAACTGGGATCTGGCTGGCGCTGGTGTCTGGGAAGCTGGCGGCGGTTGCAGAGTTGAGGGTGTTTGGCACTCCCGACATAGGTGCGTGGCTCCATCCAATACGCGGCTCCCTCGCCCATCCCTGCCAGCTCTGTTTTTCATTGTACACCTCTTTGATGAATGAGTCCGCCCCACCCCCTTACTTCATGTCTCCCGGCCAGGTTCCTTACCTGACCGTCTCCTTGGCTGCTACATGGACACATCCGCAAGCCGGCGCCTGCCTACCTACCTCACCGATAACGTAAACATTGGAGGACTGCACTCACTGTGTAATGAAGCAGGAGCGCGAACTCAAACCCTTCCTGTTCTGTAGGCATTCATGACGCCGCAGCTGTGCGGGTATCTTGCCCGCAAAAACGGTTACGTGGTGTACGGCGTTCAAAACGGTGCGTCAGGCTTTCAAACTCGCGCTAGCGTCACACCGGTTGGATTGAGTGTAGCCGCAACCCGGACACAGGCCGAGAATGCTGGGCAGGTTCAAGTGAGGTGCGTACACGCAAGCGTCTTCCCACATTCCACCCGTATGCTGGAGGGCAGCACCAGCTCCCTGTGCTGTGATGGTTTATTCAACACTCAGCTTGCGCCCATCCGAGCAGGCCAACGCTATGAGCTATGGCACAAGCAGCGCCTGCAACCTGCCTTGCACCGGCGACTCAAGCCAGGTGCGTCCGTAACGTCCGGACGCATGTGAGTGCCTGCACCTGGACAGCGCAGGCTGACTGGCACGGCGCGTTGCTGGCCCTTCCAGACTTGTGGCGGGACACTGGCCAATGTTGTTTACCGAATGCAAGGTGAGCACACGCACGCTGGACAAAAAACACATGCACAAGCAACGGCACGGCTCGCCGCTAGTGACCGCTGGGTGATTCGATCCGACGCTGCCGGCACGCCATGCACTCACCGCCCTGACATAGGACTTCTGGAGGATGCAAACACGTGCGGCGTCATGCGAGTGGCGGGCACGACCTCCTCGTCGACAGCCTTCCGGCGCAGCAACTGCGGGAAGCTGGCCAGGCCACTGTGCCAGCGCCCGCTGTCTATCGGAGATGCGTCCCGGCAAGCGACAACAGTTGCTGGCTACCGGACGCCAGCCGCGCCTATAGAATTGGGCGTGGCGCGGAGCACTGCCGCAGCAGTGATTGCGCCACTGCCGTCTGGCGATGACCTGCTGTTGTTCGATGTGGTCTCGCCATTCTATCCTGCTCAAAGCATATGCTCGGTACGTAACTGGCACCTCAAAATGCAGGGCTGTGATGACGCTTTGCTTGGGTTACGTAGCACACCATGCATGGCGACCACTCCACCGTTGTCCATTCACACCCACTCAACGTGCAGGCGCACGGCGGGAGGTTGGCTGAGCTCGTTGATGTGGCAGAGGTGGCAGTGGCAGAGGACATGCTCGTCCGCTGGGCGTCAGGCAGCTACCCCAAGCCATCTCTCTCCGTGTGGTTCGGCGCCGTGTATGACAAGGGCAGCGCCACCTGGCTGACCGCCATTGGCACCGCCATGAACTACACCTGGGCCCAGGCCACGCCGCTGGCGTCCGGAGCTGCACTCTGTGGCGCGCTGGCACAACGATACGCCGGTGGCAAGGCTTTAGGACCTGTGGACTGGGCGACCAGGGACTGCACTTCTGACGCGCTGCGCTTCCTGTGCCGGCGCCGGTCTGGGGCCCAGACGCCAGCACACCTGGGGGCAATGCCTGCCGCAACCATCACCATCCAAGACAGGGTTTACACGCTGCACCATCAGCTGCTCACATGGAACTCTGCACGACTCGTTTGCCAGCAGCAGGTGCGTGCTCCATCCACATGCATGCAGGCTGCAAGACGAGCGGTCCAGCTGCAAGATGCCTTGGCTTGGTGCCTGCAAGATGCCTTGCCTTGGTGCCCTGCAACACATGCATTCCCGGGCTCCGTGTGGCACGATGCAGGGAGGCGACCTGGCCTCAGTCAATGGCGCTGACGATGCCGGCAGTCTTGCCGCAATGGTGCTGGACTGGGCGACTGGCCTCGGTGGCACTCGCTCGCTTCGTGTGTGGCTGGGTGCCTCTGACGAACAAGAGGAGCGCTCCTGGAGCTGGGTAAACGGCTCGGACTTGGTGTACGATCGGTGGTGGCTGGGCGAGCCGGCGACATCGACCCTGAAGAACTGTGCCCTGTGGGAGTTCCAGGCTGACCGCGACCTGTGGAGGGCCGAGCGCTGTGCAGCACTGGCGCTGCCGCTCTGCGCCAAGGGTGCGGCTGGCCTGCAGCCCACGCGCCCGGCAACGTCTGATCCATTGTACCGTCTTGCCTTCCATCCTGTGCAGAGCTGCCCATCTTCCGCTGTGCCGGCAACTCGCCCGTGCTTCCGCCTGAGTCACGAGTGGTGTCATGCCCGATGGGCACCGTTGTCACGGGTGCGTCACGGGGCCTTACGGGCAACCACGCGAGCTCCCATCATGCACCACGCCGCTCCGCTGAGCACTGCACCACGCCTTCTCAACCGCGGCCTCCCGCCGCACGCAGGCATTGCCGGCACAGTACCCACACCGCTAACACCCCAAGCGGGCTTGCACTGGCAAGCCATCTGTGGGAACCCAGACAGCAAGGCACTTGCAGCGGGTGCGGCCTGGAGTGTGCGCGCACTGCCACTGTTGTTGCGGCGTACATGCCTTTACACTGCACATCTTGTGGTTTTGCAGGTGCTGACGACGGCGGGCTGCATGTTGAGTGCCGCAGCGAGTGGTCCGTACCGCGTGTGGAGGGCAGCTCGCCCATTGCGGGGCTCAATGACACCGCGGCATGCGCCAGGGCGTGCCTCGGGTCGATGCTACCAAGCGCCCCGTATGCATCCTCGTCCCTGGCGGTGAGTTGAACTGGATGCATTGCACCATATCTAAGCTATAGCTCATTCGGCATTCGCCACTGCGTTGCTTTTTACCGGATGGGCCCGTCTCTCTCACGAGTGTATTGTGGTTGGTGCTTGCTCGCCGGCTGCATGCAGGTCCGTTACAAGGACGGCCGATGCGTGTGTGCTCGTGCGCTGGACGGGCAGCAGCTAAGCGCCGAGTCGTACAGAACAAACAACAATCGGCCTGGATACACCCTTCAGTACGGCATTGATGAGTCAGTTGTGCAGATCTGCGCGACGCACCCCAGGATCTTGATCCCAGACTTCGTCTCGCCAAGCTCGATAGCAGTGGGTACGTTGTTATCCAAGCTCTTCGGCATCTACTCCTGGGCCGATGTCAGCGCAGCACTAAGCACCCCATGCCTCACGCAGAGGCACTCACTCCACGGCTGGTGTCGCTGATCGGCGATGCCAAGTACCGCCTCAACATGATCCCAGCCACATGGGAGGTCGCTCGCCGCACGTGCCAGGCTCAGGGCGGCCACCTGGCGACACTGGAGACCCCCGGTGCTGCCGACGCCCTGCTTTTGCTGCTTCGACAAAACTTGAACACAGCTGAGCTCAGCCAGCTACGTCAGCTGGGGCTGTGGGTGGGCATGTACCTCGCACAGGCTGACACGTACAGGTACGGCATGGTCGCTTCATGCATCTACTCCAAATCAAGATGGCTATGGCACCGAAGGGCCTATGCATTTGGCACCCCGCAGGTGGCTCAATGGCGCTGTGGTGTCCAGTGACACGGTGGTCCACATCGAGGACTACATGTACGGCCCGCCCAACTGCGGCCTGCTGCTGCTGCCCGCCAACACGAACACAGCCGCGAAGCTGTACGCCACCAGCTGCACCGCCGAACTGCCCGCCTACGTGTGCGAGACGAGTGAGTTGGTCATGTGTGCCTGCCCCAGCTTGCGGCCTGACATATCCCCGGCTACCTCGGCAACTAAATGACACACGTGTGCGCCTGCAGGCTCTGCCGTGGACACCAGTCTTGCCGGTGTGTACTGCATCACAACGCCTCGTTTTGCACGCGGGCATGCCATGCGCTTACCTGTCAAGGTCTATGTTGACACGCAGACTTGACGGCTGGTCGACGTTACAGTCTCACGGATTCTTCGTCCATCACGGGCGCATGGGAGCTGGTCCTCTACAGCGCCCACTCTGTTTCTTGGTTCACGGCTCAGCAAATCTGCGCATCACAGGCAAGAGCAAGTTGCAAGCCCCAGTGGCTTTCATCGCGATTGTAGTTCTCGTCTCGCCTTGCCCCATGCCCTAAACCATCGTCTGGCCTCACCTGCTCCACAGGGATACGACCTGCTTTGGTTGCTCGATTCGTCGGAGGAAGGTCGCACCATTGCCTGGCTGCTAGGGCTCGGCTTGACCGAGCCCGTGTGGACGGTAGGTGTGAATGTGCGTTGCCTTCCTGCCTGGTGTTGCCAACTATAACAGTGGCTGTTGTATCCCATCTGCAGGGCCTGGCTTGGGCGGCGAACGGGCGTGCCAAGTGGCGATCCAATACGGTGCGCCAGAGGATCGAGCTGCAGCCACTTGGCTGGCTGGTACCCAACCACGCACAGCTGGTGCTGTGTCGCTTTGCTTCACTGGCAATGTGCTTTGCCCTACGCAGGCGACGCCCGCTGTCCATCTCTCCACTTGGATGCTTCCAACTGCTGCTGTGGAGGCCGCTTGCCATTCGGACAGCCCTGACGGCCTCTGCGGCATCCTTGATCCCACGCCTTCAGAGCCCTTGACCGTAGCTCGGCTGGTGCCTTGCGCATCGTCCAGCTTTGCCTTCGTGTGCAGGGCCCCTGCCGGCGACTGGTCAAATTTTCCCATCGTAACATCTGCCGCGTCCGTATCCCCACCGCCCCCACCTTCGCCACCACTTCCTATACCGACCGGCCTCGCACCTACTTTCCGCTTTACGTACCGCGGAGGCGAATATCTGGTCAGCAGTTGGTGGCTCACCTGGGGTGGCCGGGCGCAGTTCACGGCAAGCAGGCCAGCCGGACAACTGCTTTAACAACACGAACATGTGCTTGTGTGCGCAGTTCTACGCCACTGCCCAGCCGTACAGCGCTGCCCTGCAGACGTGTGGTGCCTTGGGTGGCCTGCTCGTGCACCCTGAATCTTATACGGACTGGACGGACATCGCACAGCGCATCCGTGACTTTGCGTTTGGGGGTTGGACAACAAATACAGGTAACTAAACATAAGTCAAATGCCGGATGTGCCGCGCACATTGTACGTCTTTCTCACTGGTGGTGACTGTGTGGTGTTCAGTGATACGCATGTGGATTGGGCTCACCAGGATCCCAACTGCGGTACGGCGGGGAAGCGAGCGCCGAGCGATGGCTGGGACTGCAGAGGGCACACTAAACAGACACCCCCTCGTAACGTGTAACAGCGTTCGTCATGGATCTGGGCCACCAATGCTCCCCTCTTCTGGTACGTGCTTTCAGCAATTGTTAACATCTGCCACATGAGTGAGGAACACATGCGAAGCCCATGTTCACTGACCCCCTGTTGCCATCCCGACCCAATAGGAACAATTGGGCAGCAAGTGAGTAACCACGGCTCCACCACACGCTCTTGCATAATTCAAGTGCAACCATCTAACTGTACGCAACGTCACCATTCTGCAACCCAAAGACGAGCCGAATGACGCGGGAGGTGAGTTGTCGCGTGCGCTTTGCTTGCTCGCGAGCGGATGTATGCTGCATTATGGAGGCATCATCAAGCTGCTTGCTTTTAAGCACGCCCCATCTTTCGGCCCTGAAGCGGAACGCACTGATACGTGATGCCCATGCACGCGCAGGATTTGAAAACTGCGCAGAGGTGAGCTAGCTAGACATACTGCCGAATGAACGACACATGGAACGTGACCTGCCGCTGACCCCCATCCGCGATTGCTGACATACTTCCAAAGGCCATTCTTGCAAAAGACCGCAACCCCAGCACTGATCTCGCTGCCAACGCTTGGAACGACATCACGTGTAGTGAGCAATTACAGTTGCTGCATCAGCAGGCGGCGGGATGAACAGCGGCGCGCGCGCTCGAGCCCTGCTGGCCGTTGCCCTTGCAGGTCGCGAATCGGCATTCCTTTGCCAGGTATCGGCACCATCGCCGTCGTTTTTGTTGTCGTACGGTAGGTGCGCAGGACCGACAGGCGCAGCGCTCGCTGCTCGTACATCTTGTACGGCAGTGGCATCGCGTCACGTTGCTTGCTCCATGCAGGAGGTGCCGAGTACCTCTACTATGCCAGCCCGCTCACCCACAGGTGAAGCGCATCCATAGTTCACATAGGCCCATACTTTACATTAACACACACGTGCAAGAATGCAAGTTTGCTCACGCCGCCCTCCCTAACATTACATGCATCACGCTGCCGTCCACAGCATGGCCGGAGAGGCCTGTTCGCGAGCCGGCGGCCAGCTTGCGTATTTCAACACCCAGACCGAGTGGGACGACGTATCACGCCAGATTCGGGACGCTGCGCTCATGCAGCCAACTGACGCTGGCCTCACGCGCTTCTGGCTTGGTCTCATCCGCTCGGTGCGCAAGCAACAAACATGACCGCTGCTTCTGCAACGCAGGCGGGGCGTAGTTTGGTGCTGGATATGCTGTATGACGCAAGCCCCGTGCCCTCTGTCCTGCAACCCGTGACGCACTTCGCATGGAGAGCAGCCATCGGATTCCTTGATGTGGTTATGGACCACGGGTAGGCGGCTGAGCGGGCCTTCTATGGGCTTGAGTTTGGCTACGCCGCCCGGTTATGGGTTGCGCCAAAGGCTACCGCCGTACATCTGGCCCCTCGCAGGCCATCCGTTGGCGATGGCTGACTGGGATACGAACGAGCCCGGCGGTGTGGTTACACTCGCATGCGGTGAGACAACCACGCGTGTGCAGCGCTACGCCTGTTGTGTGCACTGCCGTTCCACTCCATGTCCCAACCCATGCCACCTCCTGCACACAGGCGAGGCGAGGCTGTATTCAAACGTAAGACACTGATGATGCCTTACATCCGCGCGCTGCCAGGAGCACCGTGTCGTTGCGTTATCATGCATGACAGACCCGGCGTGCACCCTCCCCATTGTCGCCTTCCCACAGCGCAACCCGGCAACCGACCCAACGGCTCACGGCTGGGGCGTGAGTGACGGCTCATCGGCAGCTGCCCGCTGGCAACGATCCCGCAACAGATTGTTTCCGACCACGCGCTAATGCTAAGGCCCCCTGCTGACGCCCGAACAGGACGCTGAGTGCTCCAGGCAGCTCCCGTATCTCTGCAAGCGCACGACGTCTTTATCTGGCTGTGTTGAAAACACGGCCACCGTAAGACTGCCGCCCAGCCATAGCACGCGACTAGCTAGGTCCATCCGGGCGCCCTGAAGCACAGCACCTGCTGGCTGGCACCGCAGATTGTGCCTGCTGGGGCCCCTACTCCAAAGTGGCAAATGAGCTACCTGGGCTCCGAGTACCTGGTGCGTGACGGCTTAGTAAATCTTTCTTGGGAGATTGTCGCGTACTCCCTTCCATGCTTTGTCGAGTTGACTGGCAAAAGCAGCTCTATCTCTATTGCACTCTATCTCTATTTCTACTTGACAGCGCATGCCGTGCCCTGACCCGCCCTCAGTGGTATGACGAAACAAGCTTGACATACAGCGCGGCAGAGGCCAAGTGCCAGGCGGCAGGGGGCCTGTTGGTGTACTGGAATAGCGTCGGCGAGCAGGAGGTGCGGCTTATATGTGATGAACTGCGGCCTCCTTGCGTGCGAGTGCCCTGTTACACCCGTTGCTGCTGCGCTAGTTGCCGGGTTTGTTCCGTCGTCACGCAACTTCTTATTGTTGGCATCGCCGCTTTGCGTGCAGGCTGTGTTGAGCCAGCTACGGTACGCCCGTTGCTTGCTTGTCACGGTTTGACGCGCATGCACATGTACATTGACGATGGCTTGCAAGATGTCATGGCTGGGCGGTGTCACGCGCAGGACAACCGCACCCGCTGGCTTCTTCGCTACCGGTGAGGCAGCTCGGTTACACGGCGGCGTAGATCAGGAACAACACCACGTCACGATATGTGTGCGCGAACCGACGCCCGTTTCACCCCAGACAAACACTACATGTGGATCGGCCTCAAGAGGTCGGCCGCTGACAGAAGTGTGTGGGTTTGGAGCAGCGGTACACTGCTATCAGCAGAATCTGGGGACTGGAACACAGGTGGGGCCTCGCGAGCTCGCGTTGTTGAACTGTGCCACCGCACCATGCATCGCACGTAGTAGTAACGCGCCGTAACTTTCATCCCGACTCCAGGCGAGCCAAACGACGCAGGCGGTGAGCACTTACATCAAGAGCTATGTATGTATGCGACGGCGCTGCTTCATCTACGGTTAAGCATGCATATATACCGACGCTGTGGCATCTGCTGCCTTCTATCTGCACGCCCTCCGCAGGCGTTGAAGGCTGTGGCATGGTGCGGTCGGTCCTCTGTCGGCTGCTGTGCGACAATGCCGGCATTAGTAACCCATTTGCCGCTTGCTGCATCAGCTGTGTCGCCCTAGCAACCATGTGTGCAATCAGCCCACCCTTGCGCCCTGGTGAATGACAGGTCGTAATGAAACGAGACCTGGCTCCAAGCGACACGCAAAGCAACAGCTGGAATGTAAGGTCGTACAGAACCCGACCCCGGCCGCACACACTGTTTGCGCCTCACACATACCTGCTGCCCATCCAGGATGCATCGTGCACCCTCGTTGACGCAACGATGACTTACATGTGCCGGATGCCAAGTCGCGCCCGCACCTTTTGTCGGGAGGACCCGGCTCAGGTTTGCTTCATGCCGCCATGCATGTTTGCTTACTGCATATGTTTTTGACGCGCTCCCAACGCCCTCTTTTTGCAGCCCGCTACGATCGTGACCCTGGGAGCAACTCGGTACACGCTCTTTAATGTGCCACGGTCTTGGGAGTCGGCCCGCGCATGGTGCCTTTCCCAGGGCCAGAAACTTGTCGATTTCACATCCGCCGAAGAGTTTGTGCAGGTGGGTGGCCATGCGGCTTCCAGTCGGGTGCTCGTCGGCAGCAGCCGATCACACCCTTACCGACACATTCTTATTCATATGTCCATAAATGTGAAGCTGTATGTTACTTCATTTCCTGTGGCTTTACCCTGAACCCCTGCATCATCCTCCACAGTTTGCGTCGAGGCTGGCAACCGCCAGCTTGGACGCTGACTCGGACGCCCGGGCCATGGTGTGGGTTGGGTACCGCACAAGCGGTCGAGTAGTGCTCACAACAGACGGCACAGCACTCAGCCAGGTCCCCTTCACTACGGCCTGGGCGACTGGCGAGCCCAGCAGCGCGGCCACGGATGCCGCCAACTCGTGCGTTGCACTATCGCTGCGCAACAGCAACGGCCAGGTGCGGGCTTTCGTGGACCACACGCATGTTGCTTGAATATCCTCCTGTCTTGAGAATTTCGATCGGTCATCTCACGCACGCAAGCTCCTTAAACGTCGTCGGCACAAGCGTCCATGCATGCCGCCTGCGCGCGTGTGCCCCCGCCCCCGGCAGATGGCTCCTGCTCTCGTCGACACAAGCTGCCTCAGCCTGCTGCGGCCCGTGTGTGAAGGTAAGTGGGCACATCCGCCCCACGTGCGTGTTGAAGGCAGTCGGTCTCATGGGTGGAACACCGTGCCTCGCGCGCAGGCACGGGAGGACCCACGACGCCCAGCCTGCCCAGTGGCTGGCCCCTGCCGGTTGCATCCAAGGCAGACCTTGCCGCCAGGGCTACCGCCCAGACAGTGCGAGGCGGCTACCTCTACACCCTCTACGCCCACAGCAGCATCCGGACGAGCTGGCAAAAGGTGGGCGCGACATGGGGGGAAATTTGGTGACACGGCAAGCCGTGCGCGCAGACGTGCGCTCAGACACGCTACCAGTAGGCACGCATGTCTTGGCCCTCAACGCCACACCGTCCCCCACCCAAACCCGACAGGCGGCGGTGCTCTGCCGCAACGCCCTGGTGCCCGGCGAACTGGCACCCGTCGCCAACGCAGAGGTGCGAGCTAGCAGGGCGGCGGGGTTGCCGCGTGCGCTTCCGTTGCTGCAAGTCAGTGTTTATTATGTCGTCCGATACGTCTTGCGCCAAAACAATGGTTCTGATGCTGCTTGGATCGCTCCACCAGGATCTTGCTGTGCTGTCCAGCTTGGTGGCTGTAGTGCCGGACGCCATTCAGACACTTTGGCTGGGAGGGCTAGATGCGCTCTCCCCCGGCCAGCCTTACTGGGCCGGGACTGGCCTCAATCCAGCGCCCGGCCTCGTGCTGCAGGGGGCTGCGGCCACAGCAGGTGGCGCCAGCAGCCCCGCGCGGTGTCTGTACCTGGACGCAGCCATCAGTTCTGTGCAGTACGACAGCAGCTGTACAGCTAGCATGGGCTTCATCTGCGCCTCCCCCTGGGCCCAAGCGACGCACACCGTGGTTGCGGAGCTCACGGGCGACGGGTGAGGAGGCGTCGGAAGAAACATGACGACACACAAGCAAGCAGCATTACTGTTGATTTGCTTCGGACACTGCTGCCCTGCTGCACCTCTTCCCGCCCGCAGGCTGCCCGATGTGGTGTCGGCCACCACCTGCCCCGCTGTGGGCCCATCGCTGCTGGCCTGGCAGCAGGCCCGTGCGCCCACCAAGGCGGAGCAGGCAGCCGTGCAGCCGGCCCTGTGGCGCCGCTCGTGTGGCGACGGCATCCCCTGGCAGGACAAGGAGGATTGCGACATGGGCTCGGCCAACCGCCCCCACGGCCTGTGCACCGTCAACACCTGCACCATCAAGCCGCGCTTCGCACTCCGGTACGTGCCATGTCCGTCTGCCTGCCGTCGCTATGACTGCTGTCGACTTACCTGTCATCTAGAATAGTTGAAACTCGGCGCACCCGCCTGGCGCTCTTGGTGATCATGTGTCCACATCATGTCACGTGCTGCACATATCTACATGCCTGCACGTATGCAGCTGCCCTCACACTTTCGCTGTCGCCGTTGTTTATATTCCGTGTGCGTAGGTCCGCAGCACAGCAAGCCGTTATCGAGCTATGGGATGGCAGCTCAAGGATTGAGCACTTTGGAACCACCTTCCAGTTCTTTGCTCAAGTCCGGGCTTTCAACGAGACGAAGGAGACCAGCAGCGCGATCTCAAGCCTGCTCTTCCCGGGCTTTAGCTCCCAGGCCGCTGCAAACGGTTAGTCTGCTAGCGCTTGCTTGCTCACTGTAACCGCATGTATGCTGACAGGTCAGCTCATGCAACGCCATCGAGCCAGCATCACGGCCTGTTCACTTCATTTTTCATTCATGCAGGCTATGGCCCGAACGCGCCCGCCGCCATTCACAAGCAGCAGCTGCTTAAAGCAGGCACTCCGTTTCAGTGGCGCGCCTTCCTGCGGACTGAGCGCAACTTCCCCGCTCTGCCCGACTGGAGCAACGTGGAGAGCACCCCGTACAGGGACTCCATTTTCACAAACGGTGAGACACGCATGTGGCTAGGGCGCATGTATGCGGGCCGGCCATGCTGTGCTGCTGTGGCGCTTTGCCGACTTGCTCCTGTTTTCTGCAGGTACCAGTTCATGCGGATGCACGCTGGACAACCCTGGCGGCCGCCCTGTCAACCTCACTGTGACCCAGGAATACACCAGCATACTGTTCAGGTAGATGCGGCTGCTCGACCAAGCTTTGAGTATCCTGGGCGTAACACGCTTTGCTGCATCACCTCTTAACCCTGTCCGCCTTCAGCTGGGTGGTCGGCAGCGCATGTGAGGCCGGCATCAGTGTCACCCGCAGCCTCCTGGACCCCGTGACGCGGGAGCCGGGCGACCCTATTACCATTGCGCAGCTGTCTATCAGCCTGGCTTGCGGCACACCCTACAAGCCAGCACTGACCGAGATCGATGAAGACATCATGAGGGACAGCCTCCAGATCGGCCTCACGTACCGCTACTGCGTCCGGGTCGCATCGGATGCATCCAGCCTGTTCTACATTGACGCTGACAACCCATTGTCAGCCATTCGGTTCGTCAGCGGTAGGTTCATTGCCTTGCCTTGACAATACAACCGGATGGCTTCGCTCCAGCTAAGCATGCAGTTGCCACCAAAGCCCGGCCGAACATGCTCACGCACCCTCTCGTCACAGAGCCCGAGTGCCGCGACGTGACCATCATGTGGACGGGCAAGATCAGCGGAGAGGTCAAGACCCGCATGCAAACCGCCTCTCCGGGCACTCGGCTCACCGGTCGCATCCTGGGCACCTCAACCGTTGCCTCCACGGTTGCCGACTCCAGCGGCAAGTTCACCCTGCAGCTGCAGTCCCACCTGCCGGGCTGCGACCCCGTGGGGGCTCCAGGTACGTGAAGGCGGGGGCACTTTTCTTACGTGAGCCGCAACCCCGCATACTAAGATTTGCCACGGTCGCACCTCCTTGCAAACAGAGCAATGCCCAAGCCAACGCGTGAGGTGCGGCAACGACATGGCCGTACACGCGTGTCGGCACGAGCCTGTCCCCGCGTTGCCATCGCCTCATACTGACTACGGCGTCCCACTGCGCAGGCTCACGGCCAGCAAGCGCACCAAGCTGAGGAGCGGCCGCATCGTACTGCACACCTTCTCCAATGCCGGGCGCCCCGGAGCAACACAGGCACGCATATGCCGTTGTGTCCGTGGAGCTTGCCATCCTGGGGGACCCATGTGTACCGCCCTGCTCGCTGTGCAGGTGGTGGCTGTGCAGCACGCCCAGACGTCCGAGTTGCTGCCCATCCAGGATGAGAGCAGCTTGCCCATCACTGGGTTCGTGAGGTGCGCGGCACGACATGCAACTTATGATACGGACTAGCGTGATTGATGGCCCACTAATTATCTGCTTTGACTCGCCTTGCCTTTATTTCAGGTGGCCGGGCTCCCCAGCAAACTTTGGCTTCTCGCAGACCCGCGGCTGTCCTGTTGCGGGTGAGGAGTGGCTGGTCAACGATGAGATAGTGTTGCGCAACGCGCCATTTGCAGGTCAATTGCGAACCCCAATGACGGACGGAGTTTAAAGATAAGATGTATTCCAGTGTTAGGTGTGTTCATAATAGTCAACATATACCCAACACGCGACGCCGCGCGGTGTGTGTGGCTACCCGCCCTGCAGGCGTGCGCGTGTGCGCCAGGACCTACCCAGGAAACAACACTGCGGGGTGCGCTGAGAGCGCAGCGGATGGCTCGTTCGTGCTCAGCATTGGCATGGGCAGCCTCGTAAAGCTGGAGGTCAAGCACGATTCCCACTCCTTCACCACCATACTCCCGCCCTCGGTCGAGGTGCGTTTATTTGCCGCAAGCCAATCAAGCTGCTAGCTGTCGATGAGTACCTGGGTGGCCATGCTATGCTATTTCACCCAGGTTGACGCAAACGGCGCCTTTGAGCTCATGTCACCTGTATACGATGTGGACATTCGGGATACCACGACCCGCGAGGTCACCATCAACCTGGCAGGTGGGTTTTAAGCCGTGGACATCGAGATTCCTGGGTCCCAGCCTTACTATGTGCGCTTGCGTCACGCACGGCATGGCGTCTGTGTGACCCGCAGGCGGCAACTGCAAGTTCGGGCTTGGCCGAGCCACGCTGCAGTTCACCGCTATGTCGTGCCAGGCGCAGAGCTCGCAGCCGGCGGTGGGTGATGCATGGATGTAGTGTCGCAAGACCTGCCTTCGAGCAGCAGATAGCATGGCCGACATGCCTCCGTCCCTGCCGTGCGCAGTCTTCTCGGCGTGTGGACGTCATCGCCGACTCCTCGGGTGTCGGCACCACGTTCAGGTGCGGCCCAATAGTCAAACAGCGCGCCCGTGCCATGGTGGCAGAACTTTTTGCATGGGCATTCGGCCCCAAGTTACTGCATTGCCTCCGGCCGTCGCCTGCGCACACTATTCCTTCCCACAGGCTGGCGGCGCTGCCGTGGACCATCAGCTACGTGGAGCTGGCAGAGCTCGCACCAGAGCTCAGCGCGGCCGCAGTCAACCAGTACATGCTGCTCACAAACCAGGTACGGTTAGTACGGTATGTGCGGCAACAACAGGACGCCTGCAACCGTCGACACTGTATGTGTCAGGTCGTGTGGTGGTCTGGTCGGTGCAGGATCAGGCTTGTTGGCTCCGGGTACATGCGTCATATCACACACACCTCTTCGTTGCCGGCTGCCGCACAGGTCGACCAGTTTGTCAACCTGACCAGCGAGGACACGGCCGCTCAGCAGCAAGCGAACGCCCAGGGTGATCAAGGGCTCATGGCCGCAGAGGAAAGCAACACGCCCAGCATCAGCTTCACGTACCGGGCGCCTGTCGAGATGTCCGTGTCGCTGTGCCGGCGCAACTCCGAGGGCCTGTCGGTCTTGTGCGATGAGGATGCCCTGCGGCAACAGTGCGTAGAGCCTACTGCGGTAAGAGCCACAACCCGGAGACAGAAGCGATTGGGCTGCTGTATGTGACCGCGTGCTGAGCGTGCTCATGATGACTGAGCTGATTCCGTGTCGCACCTGCAGGTGGGGGCTGCGTATAGCCGCGTTTATCAAGCCTTCAACCCGCCGGACTCGGACCTGATCCAGAAGGAGGTGTTCCTGCTTACGGCAAAGTCCGACTACAACGTCCGCATACGCCTGTACGAGGTGTACGGGCGCCAGGTGTGCAACGACGTCAGCAGCAGCGTGCTCGTCCAGGTGAACCGAGGAGGAATGAAAAAGGGGCAGCCCCGGAGCGCTTGCGGGTGCATGGCCAGATGGGAATCTGGCACCCCGCCGCTGTGCGGCAGCCTCGTACGCGCTCTTACGAGCAACACCAACATCCGCTTGGCACAGGACACGATTGCGGGCAACGGCGACGACAACGAGTGCGCCACGTCCCAGCTGGGCTGTCTCAAGGAGGTGCGCTAGGGGGCCGCCAGAGGACTGGCTTGGGCGGGGCTACGGCACCCGGCGCCACCTTGATTGCTGCATGCGTTGCGTGGCGGCCGCTCCACGATGTGTTGGTAATTCTCTGTTTGTTTGATGAAAGGCTGGCCGCTCTAGGTCACAGATGTGTGCTTTTATCTGTGCCCGATGTCATCTTGGCCACAGATCACTACGAGCCCCACCCTGGGCCTGGCGGAGTACACGCACGTGCTCACGCCAGCTGCGCCCAATTTCGGCACCCTAATGGCAAATGCCCTGGCCATGGTCATCAGCGTGCAGCAGACCAACGGGTGCGCGGGGGTGATGGGAGCAGCCCCAACGTGGCCCTCCCCCACCCACACACGCACGCAGTTACAAACATTCGTTAACCATAAGCCTATAATGACTGCCTCTTAATCTGTCGCAGGTGGCCTGCGCGGGGCTTCAACCTGTACGCGGTGGTCAGGGTGAGGAGGGATGGAGGCGGCTGGTGGTCAGAGCACTGTCTGGACGGACCAAACCAATCCACCTTCAATTCATGCGTGGCCACGCAGGGCTCTGTCGACGGGGTCAGCTCCGGGTACATCGAGGTATGGCATGTTGCGGATCGGTCTTGCAGAGGTGCCCGGTGATGCTCGCTCCTGGTCTGACCATTTATCATGGCTGTATCGCTGCCGCAGATCCCCATCCCGGTGCCGCTGCTCATCCTCCGCGACCCTCCGGGCGACGGCAGCTCTGTGACCCTCGAGTCGTCCATCTCGACATCCGTCTCGTAAGGGCCACACGAGCACACACAGCCGCACACCTTCAACACCCATGCTCAACCGATGACCATCTGGCCGGACATGTATCTTTGACGTCGCTCTGTTCCGCAGGCTGACTATGGAGCAGTCTAGCAAGACGACATGCGGCGGGCCAGGCAGCCTGGACATGGTGCGTTGGTAGCATGGGCGCACGTTGGGGATGGCTGCGTGTGTGCACCGCCAACACGCTGACATGGCTCCCTTGATTAGGGCTGGTTGTCGCGCATGTGCCTCAATCATGCGGCTCGGCTGCCCCGTTTGTTGTCGCCTTGTCAACCCGCAGCTCAAGGGCTTCTTGTGGAGCGCACTGAATGTGTGAGTGTATGTGTTGTGTGGTCGGTTGCGTACATCAATGCCGTACGTGACATGCCGCTGGAGCAGCACGCTTGATGCCTGTGCTCGCGCCTGCGTTGGCGTTTACGGAATGCTTTGTACCGTGCACATACGAGGTGTTGAATGGTGCGACACATTACTGCTCTGGCCTCAGCCATCGTGCCGGCATCTATCTGCACCTGCCTTAGAATGTCATGCTGCGTGCAAAGCCGCTCTGATTTGCTGAAATAGTGTCGGTGTGATGCCTACTGAGGCGCACCCTCGCACTTCTCCCCCATGCCGCAATTGGCCGTGTGGCGTGCAGCATTCCATTTGCCAAGGTTAGACCTGCGAGATGGCCTGGGCGTTGACAGCTGCAACTGGCTCGCAGGCGCCGCCTGCCCTGCTAGCGACTCATGCGGCATGTGTCGCGTATTATTGTGACCCGTGAACTTGCGCATCTTTGCAGTACGGCACCACACCAGCCAAGACGGCAAAGGCCGTGACAGGCGCAAAGCAGGTAAACCTCACCGGACGGTCCGAGCAGCCAGGAGCTGCAGCGAGCGAGCGCGCTCATGCATGCGCAGCGAGTACTTGAACGGACGAGCGCGCGGTAATGTTGAAGCGGCATAAATGCGCCTACATGATTTTCACGATCTGCGCAGACTATCAACGCAGCCAAGCAGCTACTGCGCCAAGGGCCGCTCCTGACGCGGTCGCAGAGGTACCTGGCGCAGCTGAGCCGCGTCGGGCAGCTTGTCGCTCGTGGGTAAGCAGCACGCCACCTGAGGGATACACGCACTGCGCCTACAGCAGCATGTTTGCGCTAGCTAGCTTGCTGCGGCTCCAGTTGACCAGCAGCCTATGGCCGTGCTGTGCCTGAAGCGCGCGGCCTCCAAAACAGCGCGCCTGGCCAGCAGGCAAGTCCCAGAGCACGACAGCCCTACGCTCAGCGCATGGCCATGGCCCAGTGCCAGCCTGAGCTCAGGCCGCGCACGCCTCCATGGCCGATTGACAGCCGATGGCTGTGCGCCGGGCGCGCGCGTCCACCGCACGATGGCTAGGTTCAAGTCCGCTTGCGGCCATGGCAGCCGGAACTGTGCTCACCCCGCGCGCCCCTCAACAATGCCCCCAGGGGTGGCAAGATCGCTCAGCTGGGCGACAAGTTCCAGCAGTTTGCCGTGGTGGCACGACCTGGCGTCACCGCAGCCCGGGCGTTCAGCTCTGGCTATGGCTCGCCCAGTGATGACAGACAGGTGGGCCGTACGGGCCGTTGCGCAGGGCGTGCACGTGCAGGAGTATCAGCTTCCTGCACTCTTTGTCGCTGCCCCGCTGCACACACATACTCTTGCTGCGGATGCCGCCGTGAAACCCTATCCCACCATTCCGTGCCCCGGCATCTCGCCAGGACCCCATCTCCGCGGAAGCCCGAAGGGTGCGTATGTCGCTGCCGTGGGTGGGATAAAGGGGGATAAAGGCCAATGCATCGCTCGCGGCCAGGGAAAGCGAACTGGCGTAGGCGGGGCTCATGGCACTCGGTGGCAGGTGCAAAGCAGCTAGAGCGTAGGGGCACAAGGCGAGCAGGAGCCTGATAGCCGATGACTAATGTAGGCTTCATGCCCGCCCCACCGCTGTCCGCTTGTGCAGTACATTGATGCCCTCAAGGCGGAGCCGCGCTTTAAGACCGCCTTGGACCGTGCGAGGCAATACAGGCAAGCCAGCAGCGCGGGGTCCGGGTAGCTGAATGTGAAAGTAAGCCTTGCCCAGTCCCCATGTGAGAGCTGCATTTGCCTTGTGACCTTCTGTGCTTCCCCTCCTGACCTCACAGCGCCATCCGCAATGCCGTGACCATCGCCGACCCCAACCCGCTGCGGACTGCGGTATGTTGAGCGCACCACGCAACTAACACTCAGCAGCGCAAAGTGTTCGGCCGCCTGTCCCTAGCCCCCGCCCCGGTGCTATGCTGCATCGCGCTCGCAGGTGCAGCCTCCTGTTGACACATCCGGCAGCGCCGCGCAGCAGGGCCAGGGCTACAGTCTCGTCAACTCCGACAAGCAGGGCGGCGACATACTCAAGGCCTATCTCGCAGCAGCCGGACTGTGAGTTGGTTTGTTCGTTTACATCCGTGCCTTGCGCCCCTTCGTTTAATCCTGCGCGCGTGGGCTGACACGGTGCACGTGGCCCTGTGTGCCCGCATCGCAGGGACGCGGGCCGCATGGACAGCGACACCCTCAACCTGCTGGCAGGTGCGCCCTTACACGATGACGACATGACGGTGGCGTGGGTTGCTACCTGGGCATGTTCTGCTTGCTTGGTTGGAGCTGCCAACCCAGCAGGCGGCCCCGCCCCCGTCAAGCATGACCCGCCGCCCTACCTCCTTTAATCACGGCGGGTTAAGCCCGCTGTACCTTTCCCTTTCTATGTATGCCCGCCTGCTCTCGTCCCTGCGCCTCCAGCCTCCTTCGTTGAGCGGGGCATGGACCCCGACAAGACTCACCAACTGTACGCCCGGGCGCTAGAGCTGTACGACTACGACAGCAAGGCGGACAATGGCCCGGCAGCCAAGGTTGAGCTCAGGGACCTCATTGTGGCCTTTGCACGGGTGAGCGCGTGCCTTGCCCTGTGCGTTGATGATGGGAGGTGGAGGGATGTAGGGGAGCATTGCGGGAAAAGACGCGAGGCGCGAGGCGGGGGTTGGGGCTGGATGCGTGTGTAGACGAGGCGCGTGTGTGGGACGGCGGCCCGACGGATGGCAGCCTGCTAGCTAACACCGTGCCTGTGCCCAACTGTTTGCTATCTGGCCGCCAGGACCCATACGCTCTCAACGCGGGGTGCGTGTGTTATGACTGTGCTGCGGGGGCGGGTACACACAGACATTACAACAATGGCATGCTTAGGTTTCCTGCGTTCACGGTATGCGCATGTTATCTTGTTTGCATGCAGAAACAACGGCCTCATTAACCAGACCGGCCGCGTGCCCATTGACTACGTGTGAGCGGGGCCGAGTTGGCCGGGTGCAGGTTTCGCATGCATGCGTTCCCGTCGCATGCCACATGTTCCGGTGACCCGCCGTTCTGATTGGCTATCTGCTACTGCCGCAGCAACTCCCCACGCGACTTCGTGCTGTGGCCGGTATGGAGCGCATCCCTCATAACACTACGGGAGCTTGCAAACGAGGGCATGTGGAGGCAGGGCGGGCCGAATGTCAGGATTCCAAGGCAATGCTTTCCAAGTATGCTACCCTAGATGTGCCCCTGGCGCTCGTGATCTGCCCTGGCTCCATCCGCCCCGCAGGAAAACGTCGGCGAGAGTATTGACCAGGTAGTTAGACTACTGAATAGCGGGGATGGCGGCATTTAATGGGAACTCCTACAAAATTGCTTTGACCATGGCGCATGCCTCGGCTTAATGCGCTGCCAACTGCCAACAAGCTGCGTACCGAATGGCATCTGCTCACCTTGTTGACCACGCAGATATTCCCGACATGCGCCTCTTCCAAGTTCACGATTGGCTACCAGCAGGCCTCACAGACGTGTATCGGCTTTGGCGCCTCCCTGTGCTTCGAGACCATGGAAGGCAAGGCAGAAAGGCTGAAGTAGGCTGCCGTGTACCCTGTGCTGCTGCCGGTACTGTACTGTACTGCTGTACTGCGCCCTGTTGCGTCGCGTCATGCATCAAGTGCGCGGTCCACATCCACTGACAACATGCCTTACACCTGCCTTGTACTGCTTGTACTGCCTTGTACTGCTTGCGGCGCGCAGATGCGGGCACGGCCGGCATTAAATCAGAACGGTGCGTAGCGTGGGCGATGGGCATGCGGATTTTGGGATGAATTGACAAAGGCTGGGCCTGCACAGAAGAGCGGAGCGCCTTTATTCGCACATTCCACTACCCCATCTCGTGTTATCTGCTGTTGCGCAGGGCGTTTGACAACACCGGGGAGGAGGGAAGCACCTACACGGTGAGCTGTCAAACCGAGCTGCTGTGGCAGGGGTGCGGGCTGCCGCCACCACACATCCGATTACGCACAGCGATGCATACATATACCAAGTGAATCCCGCGACTGCGCGCTCCGCAGCTGACCATCACCAAGGCCGACGCCTTCTCAACACCCGAGTCGTACGAAAGCCCCGACATGGTTGGACAGGGCAGCGACATGATCCTGGTAAGCGCCGGGGAAACCGAGCCCTCCGTAGCCAATGCCTGGTTGAGCGCCGGCGTGCGCCTACTGTGTCACGTCAGCGAGCCAGCGCACACCGCCCCGTCCCCGTCTGATGCTCCTTACAGGCCCCTACCTTCGCCATCATGTTTATGCTCCGCGGTAAGCCATGCGCACGGCACCTCCTAGCTACCACTGACCGGCGACATGCTGGCTTCGTTGCCTGCGTTGATGCCGCCCATGCCTATGCCACCCGCTGCCGCATCACAGACACGCTGGACTTCGACACAGCAACCTGCACGGCGTCTGCGCGCATGGCTGTGCCGTGAGTGCTAACATAGTTGTGCGTCATCGTGCGCGTGCGTACGTGCTACCAGCTGCAAGCCCTGCCTGTCTGTCGATGCACCACCTGTCACACGCACACTCCACATGCCGGCCTCTTGCTGCCCAGCAAGGCCCCCGCATGATTCAGAAGGAGCGCGCGCACCTTTTTGGCAGTGACGACGACGGAACATGCTACAACCATGTCACGCATATCACGCATAGGACTGCCACCTTGCTACTCGCCCCTGATCCCCGCCCACCCCTCTGATCGCAGGTCTTGGAACGTGCAGCCCAGCATGGACGGCACCGCCTGGCACAGGTGCGAACGTGCATGTGGGCGTACGGCAGCATGCATACGGGCGTACGGCAGCACGGCGCACACAGCGCGCAGGGGCGGCTGAAAGCGGCGAGTGCTGGGGCATACGTGCGTGCTTTGTCATTATCGCGTGTGACCGGATGGCTGTCCTGCACCTGCCGCGTCATCCTCACCACCGCAGCGTGTACCACATCAAGGAGGTCATCATCCCCGAGCTGGAGCGCCAGAGGGCAGAGGCGGACCGGCTGGGCAACGTCACGGTCAAGACCAGGTGGGTTGGTGCAGAGGGTGCCGCCTGCAGCCGCTCACCCGCCTGAAGGCCTGGGTGTCGTCATTGTGCGGCTCCGCTCGCTCGTCGATGCACCTCCTGCCCAACGCCCCGCATTATTACTCGCTCACAGCGTCGCGTCGGGCATCAAGGGCTGGAAGGACATCCTGGCGGTCCACAAGAAGCTATACGACGCTGCGTTCGACGATACCACCAGCGGCCAGCTGCCGGCGTACAAGGTGCACTCGCGGTTGCCAGCGGCAGGGAGAGTTCCGAGCAGCAGGCGGCGCCGGCACCACGCGCACAAGCGAGGGCGGGCGGGTGGGCTCTTCACCGCCAGGAGCAGGGCGGCCTTTATCTGTCGATGATTGCATGCACGCTGGTGTTGCACCGATCTCGCCCACGGCGGTATCACGGCCCCATCCTGCCCGACGTGCAGTTTGGCAGCCCCGACGCCAACGGCCTCGTGCAGCCCATCGTCGACTCCACCTGGCACACGGTGCGTGGGCTGCGAACCAGAGGGCCGAGCGAGAGCGGTGGCAGCGCAGCTAGATAGGCTGCCATACATGCTGGAGGTATCGTACGTACGTGGCAGCGCCACCAACCATGAGTAAGGATGGGCATGCCTGCTCTTACCTGTCCTACGCCTTTCCCACGCCACAGCGCATGGATCGCCACGAGAGTCGCCAGCAGGTCATGTACGAGGGGCGCACGGCCGCCAAGGAGCGCCTGGAGCAGGTGGGTGCGAGCGCCTCGCTCTCCAGCAGGCGGGAGCGGCGTCTTGAGTGGAGACCAGAGGGTGCCCGTTTTGCCGAGACGCGCCAGCCCGACATGCATGCATGCGTACATGCTGTTGTGCGTCCGCGCGCAGGATCCCGTGTGGCAGCTCGGATTCTTCGAAGGGGAGGAGCGGTACCAGGTAGGCTTGACGTTGCAGCCAGCGCGTCCGTTCCGTCCATTGGCCTCTCCGTCCTCAAGCTCTGCCAAGCCATGCCACGACCCACCCCCGCATCGGCCCCACCCCGCCTTGGCCCAACGCATACCCATGCAGCAACTGATGCTGCGGACCCAGGTATGCTACTGGCAGGGAGCTGGTTGGGCTTGCTTGGTTGGGCTTGGGCAAACAACGGGTGTTATGTCAGGGCACAAGCAGGAAGCGTGCAGGTTCTGGTGCCATTGTGCGTCCCCACCCCAACCCGGCCCAACCTACCAAACCCCACGCATCAGAAATACCTCGAGGAGAGCGGCGCGAAGGGCAACACGGTCGTGTCGCCGCTCGTAGACGTGCCAGGAGGCATCCTGGCAGGCCGTCAGATTGACGCGCTGCAGCAGGAGACAAACACCAAGTTCACGAAGTGGGCTCTCTGGCAGTTTCATGCATGGCTTTCCATGCCGCAACTTGCCGACGGCATCCCCAGCCAGCAGCCGCAGTGCTAACTGCCTTTTACTGTTGCGGCTCATACACAGGTTCTCCTTCTCGGGTGGCGGTGGAGCGTACTCATACTCCCTGACGTCAGCCAGCACGCTTGCCACAACCATCCGCTTCGGCCTGGACCTGTCCACCACAACAGGTACGAGGTGTTGGCCTCGCGCAGTGGATCTATGGTGTGTTGGGACCCCGTATGCAACAAGGGGCGGCGGGAATAAAGAAAGAGCCTGGCATGACGGTGTGGGCCGGGCTGGGGGCTGGGTGTGGCCACGCAACCGGCCAACTAACCTGGCCCACCGCTGGACTCGGGGCTTGCTGACACCCCACGTCGATGTCCCCCGACGCCATAACAGGCACATATGGTACCGGGGAGGTACGACACGCAGGGCCTTGCACGAACATCCGCAGGCTGCTGCGGCTTGCTTGGAGTAGCAGTGGGAGCTAGCTGCGTTCATTCGTGCATGGAACAAAACATCTTCCCACGTGCGATGCGGTGTGCAGGGCGAGATCTTCTCGTTTGCGGTCACGACTGAGGTGCGAGCGGGTGCTATGCGTGCTTGCTTGCTGCCTGGGGCCTGCTCGCCTTGCTTGCTGTTACCCGTCCGTGCGTCACTCGCGCAGAATTTGGACCTGTCCTGTCCCAACGCCTGTTCGCGCCGCAGGAGGAAGGCGACTACGCGCTCGAGCTCAGTTTCGGCAGCGAACTCGCCCAGGTGTGTGCGCGTTGGGGTGCTGGCACGAACACTATCCACCCTTGCCGCTTGAATGGCGCAGCGCATACTGCCACATCTGAATACCCGTCCGAGCCACGCTTGCGGTTTTGGCCGCGCATCTAAAGCACCCTGGCTGTGCGCTACGTGCTGTCGCAACGGTGTGCAATGGTGTGTACTGTGTCTGTCCATGTAGGAGACGTCGCGCGAGCGCACTGTGACGGTCACGATGGCGGACAAGGACCCCGGCGACCAGTTCCTGGTGGCGGTGAGTGGCCGTGTCGCATGCATGCTATGGCTTCGTGCGTGTAGCGCTACCTAGGGTGACGCCTGCCACCTTGCATCACCTCGCACCGACCGCAACGCATACCGTGCACCGACCCGGTCGGCTGCCCATGATGCCCATCGGCGGCCTCTAATGCCCATCGGTGGCCCATGATGCCTCCACACGTAGTCACCTGTCTAATGCTGTGGCGAGCTCGCAAAACATGCTGACAATGAGCATCAACGTCTTGTTTTCCCTTGCGGCTGCGATGCTGCCGCAGATCAAGCCCTGCCCCGCCTTCGGAGTCCCGATTTTCAAGACAATTGCCGGCCGCTCGAGCTGCCCCCACGAGCCCAACACGCAGCGGCGCTACGAGGCAGCGGCATCTGTCGTACCGCCAGCGCTCCAGGTATGGCTTCCCGGTATTGCAGCCATGTACTGGGGCTCGGGATGTCTAAGGGATCCTTCTGCATGCCATGGTGCACACCAATGCTACACGCCGGCTTGCTTGCTTGTCTTTTCTTGTGAGGCTTGCTTGTGGCTTGTGCGGATGCATATCATCAATCACGGCACCGCACATGTGAAATCACTGGCCACGCAGACCAACGTCAAGCAGGGCGATGAGACTCTGTACGAGCTGATTCTTGAAAACAAGTCCGACACCAACGAAAGCGTCGCCATCAACATTGGCCCCGACCTGAGCACCAACATGAACGGCCTCTACCTGCAGCTGTTGGGCGCGCCCTGGATCCAGCCCGTGGGTTTCACGCTGCCAGCCCCTGTCGGCACCCAGGTCCGTACCCAGGTCAGCGCCAAGTGCAGCCCCAGCAGCAGATCCACCAGCACCTCCGTGGTCCTCTTGGCGACAGGCGCCTGCGGCGGAGGTGCGTGGGGTCGCTGCCGTTGGTACGTGGGTGCCCTTACCACACACCTGCAGGCTATGCTTGCTTGGACGCCTGCCGGGGCTGACCCAGCTTGTCCGTGGCGGTCGATGCTGCAGAGGACTTCAGCTATGAGGGCGCGGACTATGGAAATGTGGTGCTCAGCCTCACTTGCTACCGCGGCTGCCCCGAGGTGTCGTGGCAGAGGGGCTGGCCGCCCGTGCAGCCGCTGCTGCTCAACGCCAGTGATGCAGCGTTGGGCACAGTGAGTTTTACATGTATGGTTACATGAGTGCCCAACCGAACCTTTCCGCACACTTCTGTCGCGGCTGCTTGCTTGCGCCAGCAGTGCGCAGTGCCAACATGGCTTATCGCACATGCCCTATGCCAACATTGCTCGATCCTCCTCTGCGTGAACGCAGCCGCTCACGCTCACGCTCGTCAATCCGCTGTACACCACGCAAAAGCTGCGCAGCCACAGCCGCCTCAATGGCACCAACACGGGCATC